>VZRE01001216.1:0-28665 GCA_013396775.1 Cephalopterus ornatus
CGGCCTTAATTTCTCCATTAACAGCCGCTCCGAGCAGCCCCTAAAACCCTGAGTCAGGAATTAGGCCCCAGCTGGGTGTTGTGCTGCGTGCCTCTAAATAAATAAATAACTGCCTGCCCTTGATAGGAAATATTATTTTTAAAACCCCCAACCGCTTTTCTCTCCCTCTCTCTCTCTCTCTTTTTTTTTTTTTTTAATGTTGCTCTTTCCCTGCTTTTCATTTTTTTTTCTCCCCCCCTTTTCTTTGGAGAAGCTGTTCTGGCTTCGTAGCACGGGGCCTCGAAACTTTTTTTTGGGTGGCCGCATTGCCACATCCGTTGTCTGAGCTGTGAAGGTGCTTCCTAAACGCAGCAATATATATATATATATATAAAAAAATATATATAATTAACTCGGGGTTTCCTGGGTAAATAGTAAAACTTTAAAATTAGGTGTCAGCCCTCTCCTTGGAGCACTCACTCCGGAGTGCTGGTTGGAGCTTCAAATTGTCAGCGCCGGTTTTTGGATGAGAATTTTGACTGGTTTTCACTGGCCTCCAAGTTCCCGGCGTTTTCCATAATATCCCAGTGTTTCATATGAGGACAGTACAGCGTTTCTGTTTCAAAATAAAAGGTTCGTTTATGTTGGTGGCGTTAATTAAAACATCAGCCAAGTTTCCCATCTGAGCGATTCAGAAGTCAGTAGCACCTCAGTTTCTTGTCCGAGTAGATTGATAAAACGGTTTATTATTTAGTTATATACAAAGTTTGGCGGAGCCAAAAATACTGGGAGTGGGAATTATTAATTGCTCTCTTGTGAGGTTGGTTAGTAACCACTTGCCCTCGGATATTAATTTATTTTTATATAAATTCTGTTATCATTGAATAGACAACTGTAGGAAAGCATCTTTAGGAAGGCCCATCGAAATGATAATATAGTGAAAAATGGGATGAATGGGAAGACCCGGGTTGGAATTCAGCTGCTTTGGTGCCTGTGCCCAGAGTTTTAGGGTAAATGGGCTGAAGCGGGGAAGGTTCAAGATGGACAGAAGCAGGGAAACCACGTGTGTGTGTGTGTGTGTCAGGAAGCAGGGGTTCTCTTCGGCGGGTTTCTTTATTTGCTTGTGCTCTTTAAATGGCCTTTTACCCAGTGAAAACCCACTGCAGGGCCGTGTTAAATTTTAGATATTGACATTTATCCAGCAAATCCTGGAGCATACGCCTGGTACCCAAAATAACCCCCGTGCAGGGCTGTTTTTCATACAATAGCTCGGGCTCCTGGCTGTCCTTGCTGCTAATTAACTGCTCACACATCCCACTTGTCATTAGTGAGAGAGAATTGGCCCTGGCCACTCTCAGCGGGAGTGTCCTGGGGTGGGATAACCCAAAACACCCCAATTCCCGCTGCTTTGGGCACAGAGTTGTCCATTTACTTGCAGAGGAAGCCAACACTTGATCTTTATCTCCTTCCCTCCTCCCTCTCCTTCCCTCCTCCCCCTTCTTATCTCCACTGAATTTCTGCCATCACCACGTGTTGCTTTTCCAAAGAGTCTTATTTTTCTTATCCATGACAGTTCACAGGCAAATAAAAAATCCCTCTAATTTTGGCGAATCCCAAGTTCATAGATACTTCTAGACACTGCTGTAAAATACAAACTTAAAAATGTTATGTCTGTGATTCCACATTGCTCAGATCAGTCCATTGGCAGTTGCGTTGCCAGCAGTTCCTGTCACATTTGTCCTCACCTTCCAGGGCTTAAATATTCACAGAAGATTTTGGTATTCCCTACAAAAAAATCATGGAATTTCCTGCATTTTTTCTTGCATTTTTCTCTTAGAGAACTAAGCATATATTTACCTTTTAGGATACTAAACGACTTCAAGTTGAACTTTTTCCGTATCAGCGTGCTTCTAAGAATACAAATTCTGCCCTTGAGAAAAGGGGTAAAAAAGGACAGAAAACCCAAAGCACACACACCTGTTTTACAGAAGAAGTTCACCAAAACTCCTTCCTGTGCTGGAGCGTTGGGTAAACCCTCGTGCAGGGGCATGTTGTAAACAATTGTGCCATGTGTTTGGAGATGACAGATTGGTGATGGCACTGGGAATAAAGTGGGAGCTGAGGCCACAGATATAAAATATCTCCTTGTCTTTTTTCCTTATTTATGGTCCTGCTCCGAGGAATACACAGGATAATAAACTTTTTAACGCTGGGGGAGTTTGTGCTGTGGGAGCAGTAATTTGAGGCAATATTTCTGTATTTTTGAGGATTTCTAGTCACGTCTAGTTAAGGCCTTCAAGATTTAGGAGTTGTTAGATCTGTGGGGGAAAAATAGTGTTGTTGCAGCAGAAAGAGGAGCTTTAAAAACTGCAGAAGTGATCACTTTTTTGTTTTTTGGGGTTTTTTTTGTTTTTAAACATCCAGCCCCAAAATCTTCCTTGAACGAGGGCTTATCTGGACTCTAATATTAAATTATGCAAATGCTTATCCATTAGGGAGCTGGTTAAGGTGACTTTTTTCATCCTGTGTCTTCAAGGAGGAACAGGTTTTACTTGGGCTTTTTTTTTTTTTCCCTTGAATAAGAAAGGATGAGCTGGGGTTTTTTTTTCTGTTTATTGTGGGTCTGGCTGTGCTGCCACCGAATCTTCTTTCCAGTTTATTTTTAATTATAGTCCCACAGACCTTGAAATCAAATACCAGATCTTTACAATGAACAGGCCAGAGAAGTGTAAATTCATTGTGTCCGTGATAGTTTTGTGAGCAGTTTGGGTTTAAATAATATCTGTTGAAATACTGCATTTAGGAGTCTTGAGTACAGCCTTGTTTTGGGAAGGTTTGAAGAGATTTGGGGTGTTTTATTTTTGCTTCATTTTGTTTCACCAGGTGATCCAACATCTCATTTTCTGGTGGTGACTGTTGCCTGCTGCAGCATTCAAATCTCACTGACATTAAGGGTGTTTTTTTTTTGAGATTAAATAAAAAATATTTCATGCATATTATTTCTCTAGAAATACTGGAAGAATCTGCTGAGTTCCTGCTGGCTTTTCCTTCCCTGACTCTTAAGAATTGCTTTAATAGTGGTAAATAGATATTTCTGCCCTGTAATTGAGAGATGCATGATGTGAAATGATGATAATATTGTGATGCAGAGCACTCCAAAACTAATTTTGGAGCAGCCATTGAATCAAGATGTTTTAAGATGAGCAGTGTCAGGATTTTAAGAGTTACCAGTAACATTCACTGGACTTTAATAATGCGTTTGAGAACACCAAGGAAGCTCCAGGGGAGTGAAAGAAAGGTGGTGTTAGGAGATATATTGGATATTGCAGGTGCTTTGAAGCTTTTCAGCCTTTTCTGTTATCCCACACAAAATAGTTTCCTTGGGATTAAATATGGAAGAACTGAAGGAGAGCAGGAATTTCGCTCACTGAGTTAAAAATAGGTTCTTTTAAGCTGACTTGGAGTTCTGTGGTGAAGCTCATCCATCTTGTCACTTAAAAATGATCCTGAGATATTTGTATAAGGCATTTGATTTGCCATGCACAACTTCTGCAGGGAAAACTGAGGTGACAGCACATGCAATGTCCTTTTGATTTGTATTTATTTATCCATAACTGAGAAACTCATTCTCATTCTGAAGGGGGGAGCAGTTGCTGAGATGTGGTTTCTGGGGGCATCTTGTAGAGGCTGTGTCGGCTTTTAAAATTCCAGAGGATTTGTATCGGTGATCTTGGGAGAAAACTTGATTGCTCCAGTTTGTAATGGATCGATATAGGAGAGAAATAATATATATATATATACGCACTATCCTAGGATTAGAATAGGGGGGAAATAATGGATGGAGCAGGGCCTGGATCACTGGATTACACTGGATGTGAAACGTGGGGGTTTTTATCAAACCCAAATATGAAGGTGGATGTACCTGGAGGGCTCTCCCCTTGTTTTATAGTTTGGTGCCTCTTAGACCTGGGAAGGACAGGACAAGGTTTCTTAGTCACTGCTGTGGCTGGAGACAAATCCTCCCTGTCCATGGTCTGCAGCCTGAGTGCTTTGAGTAGCTACTCCGGGAGTAAGCAGTGTTTTAATAAGAAAATCATCAAAAATGCCATCCAACTCACAAAAGATTTAGGGGGTAAATAATCCGTTTCCACACCTACACCCCACATCCTCCCCAGGCTGTTTCTTGTTGGGTTTATTTTCTGTTTGGTAGCAACTTCCCCGGAAGGAACAAGGGCCCAGCCACCTCTGCTGCACAGTAACTGTTGCCTTGCAGCTCCCCGGCAGAAACTATGTGCCTCTGGAAACCGTCCCCTGGAATGAGAGGAATAGGTGAAAGTTCTGCCTTTAATTGTGTGCTCTCACACCTTCCCGTTGCAGGTGTATAAATGGAGCTGCTCCAGGGAAGTATTTCATAGCGGCAAAAAAACCTCCCAGCCACCGGTGAAGAGTGTGGTGCTTCAGGGAAAGAAGAGGGGTCAGGATCCTGGAGCACGGCTCCGGGTGTGTTTAGGAAGGGCTGGTTTGTGGAGCTGGGAATGCTCCCTCTGTTCCTGGCGTTGCTGTGAAAACTGGGATGTCTGGGGATCCTGCAGGCATCAGCTACCACGAGATTTTAATGATAAGCTGAAGAGCTCAGTCATGACTAATGGTCAGAAATAGCCCTTATGATAAATCTGAAGCTAAATATAATTGAAAAAAAGGAGGATGGAGGGTTGGCCATCACAGGCTGACAGAAATAGATCGGATCATTTGGTTTTTGATGTAGCAAACAACAAACTAGATCCAGTGACTGAAAGAGCCACATGAATTCCTGCTGAAGTGAAGCGTGTTTTGCAGTTGGAGCCCTTCCCAGGGCTGTCCCAAACTCTGCTTCCAAAACTTTTAAGTTGAGAATGGTGTCCTGCTCCCAGCTGTGTTAGTGGAGCTGGGAACTGATTTGGAGAAGTCTGACAAGTGAAATCTCCCATGGAACAGAAGGAATAATGTCCCTTTTCAATGCCTCGCTTCCTGCCCCTAGAGCTGTTTTCTGAAAGACACCACAAGTTGATCTGGACTCTGCCTGGCAGTTCAGTTTCTCCAAACTGTTCCATCCCTAAGCTGAAGTGGTGATGCCAGAGCTGACCTCAGTTCTCCTTTGTTGTGCTTTCCCTCTTCCCAGGAGGAAGAGCAGTGACAGGTTGAGCAGTAGTAACTATTTTGTCAACAGACCACTGTTTACACAGAGGATTATTTTAGTGGAGCCCTATTTTGGTAAATTGGTGAGTGACTTCACTGGTAGCTGTCTTGCATGTGAAGGCTTTTGTGAGTCCGAGGTGTGCAGGTCTGTGCAGAGCAGGCAGGAATTAAACCAGGGGCCTGCCAAGGGAGGACATTCTTGTTCCAGCAGAGGATTTTTAAGTCTAACCAACTGCATATATGACTTTTCAAGTAAAAAGAAACTTGTAAATGACGCACCTGAGGCTTTGTTCTGGTTTAGGTCCCACTCACTCCTCCCCTGTCTCTGTCACATGTGCTTGTCCTGCTGGTGTGTTACCACCTGAGCTGGAGCACGTTTCCTTTTGGGCTCGCTGCTAATTGTAGCAATTACTTTTAATATCACTTACAGCTTAATGTCCCTTTTAAGTTGGTGTTACAGCAATTCAGCCTTTTACTCCTTGAAAATGTCCGTTGGGTTCTTGCTCTTGGTGACCACTAATGTCTGGCAAGGATCATCCCTTTCCCACTGTAGCTTTCCTGTAGGAATGCTGCTTTTGTTGAGTTGTGGTTTGGGAGGGTGTCAGTGGTCCTGTGAGATCACCAGGGGTGTGGTGCTGTTCTGCAGTCTCATTATCGGAGGTTTTTCCCATATTATTTTCATATTGGATGTGCCAGGTTAGCCTTAGAGAGGCTGCACTGAGCACTGTGGCACAGCCTGAGAGCAAGAGCCTGGAGGAAATCAGTCAGTTGGGAAGTTGGAGCATCTTCCCTGAGCCTCTCAGTGGTGGGATGGGATCCAGCAGTGGATCAGCTTCTCTTGGAGCACAGAGAATTAATGATGGAGTGCTTCCTGCCTTCAGCCCTGCTCCTCAGAGCAGCCATCCATGGTCCAGGTGGGGAACACACCTTTCCTGGGGAAAACCAGGCTCCTGTGGAATCCCAGCTGGGAATGCTGCCCTTCGGTTGGAGCACCCTGTGAGATGTGTGACTGCACAGGGCAATTCTTAGTGTTGGGATACTTTGCACTTGGCTGTTGTGGCTCTTCCCTGGTTGCTGGAGGTGCTCCTGGGTTGGATTTTCCCCTCCCTTGCCTTTTTGTCCTCATAATGAGCTGCATTTTGGTCCTCAAACCATGGCGAGTTCTGCCTCCAAAGCAGTGGGGAACCATCCCTTCTTTTCCTTTCCTGTCCCCTTCTTTTTTTCTTGGAGCTCCTTCCTTTGAGGACATAATTTGTCTCGCTCAGAGCTGAAATTTGATTCTGAAGAAATGCACGCTCCTTTCGATAAAAATAATTATTTTCTGAAAGTCAGGCTTTTAATCCTTATCTTCAGATCAGCTGCTTCTTGCTGCTGATGTTAAGCTGCTCCTTTTCCTTCTATCCTGTGTGAGTGCAGACCCTTACTTCCAGGACTTCAGGCTTTCCCTGGGACTTGTGGAAGTTAAGTCACAATAAAAGTGGAATTGTTTTGAACTTTATAGTGAATGAGAACAGCAAAGTTCAAAGTGTGGAACACAGTCGCTCCAGACTCATTGATTCTCCTGTTTTCACTGCAGTAACAAAGCAGCAATAAAGCAATTTATGTGTATTTACAAATTGATTTTTTTTTTCCCCCTCAATTCTGTCAATGGGAGCTGTAGAGAAAATAACCCCCAAAAATTGCTCTCTAAGTGCCAAGGGTTTTATGTGGTTTCCATCTATAAACAATAGTTTTGTAGCCTGGCTTTGCTTACAAGGTATCTTAATTTGAGCTTGTTTATGAAGCTACTTCACTGGTGGTTTGCCATGGTCTTTATAATGCTTTTGGGGCTGTTTTAGGCACAACTCTTGAAACTTTTCCCTTTCAAGGACATCTGTTTATTCCTGGTTTCTTACACCCTTTTTTCCTCATCATGAACACTTAGGAGACTGTTTTACTGTGAAATAATATAGCCACAAATAATATAGTTATTTCCATTTCCTGTAGGATTTCTGCTTTTATAATGAAAATTAACCCCTTTGTGTACAAGTATTTAAAGTGCATCAACTTAAATAGTTGTACAAGAACTTTTAAAATTGGTCTGAGTTCAGAATATGACGTATTTTGATCTTGATTCTTTGCAGACTATGAGAAGACAAAGAAATGAAGTTGTTGTGGAATTGAGAAAGGTGAGATGACCCAGGATTTTTATTATTAAATGGGATTTTACTTAGTAAAATGTAAGAGCTTCTGTTTATGAGTTTTTCTTTCTGTATCCACCAAGAACATTGTTCCATTATCTCTTTGTCTTTACTAATCTAAACTTTGGCTTAGAAGGAAGTTCTGAAATTTTTATACCTGGTGCTGAGAGTCCCATAATTTTTGTCCTGAGAAACAGGGGTTTATTTGTAATTTAACAAACCATTCTTGCTCCTCCAGCCAGGTTTTAAACACTTACAAAAAGCTTGGTTTTCCCTTCGAAAATCAGATGTTGCTGCTGATCTGCAGGCAGAAAGCTCTTTTCTTACAGCACACAACAGAGTGGGAGGTAACACTGGAATTGTTGGAAAACTGGCCCCTGAGGAAAGGAATCACAACTGGAATTATTTTACTTCTGGGATGAACAGAAAGGTGGCCTCTGGGAATTACTGTGTCACATTATAAATGATGACAAATAGGTTGTGGTGTCAGTGTTGATGGATTTGTGCCCGTGGAACTTCCAGCCCAAGCTGTTGCTGTGTAGATAAAGTTGGATACGGGATTTTTTGGGAAGAAGTGGTTTCCAAAATGTGCTTGTCTGTGCAGTCCTTCCCAACTTCTTGTTGATTTTAACACTATCAGTGACAGCATGTTTATGATGCTTGTTTAAAACAGAAGCTTCTCCTCCTCCCTTGACACCCCCACACCTCCTGAGTCAAGGTTTTGAAGGTATTTACTCCTTTTTCTCTTTCAGAACAAAAGAGATGAGCATCTTCTAAAGAGAAGGAATGTTCCCCATGAAGATATCTGTGAAGATTCTGATATAGATGGTGACTTTAGAGTGGTAAGAATTAACTCTCAAGCCTATCTTCTTTTTGCATCCTTTAAAAACATTTTGAATTTCTAATTGTTTCTCTCTGTTTTCTAGCAAAACACTTCTTTGGAGGCAATAGTACAGGTAAAACCAACTTAATTGTTCAAATATTCCTCATGTCATGGTGACAAGTGTGTGAAAAATCTAATTTTTTTTTTTTCATTTTAGAATGCTTCAAGTGACAACCAGGGTATACAGTTAAGTGCTGTGCAGGCAGCAAGGTAAGATCACAGCTTCCTCAAATATCTTTGGTTTATTTTTATTTTATCATGCTTTTGGAGTCAGAAAATATGTTCTACCTTAACGAGAAATAGTATGTAATTAGCTGATTTTTTTTAAAGAAGAAAACTTGATATAGAAAACTTTAAAAAAAAATCAAAAGTCCTCTTTTAAGTAGTGGGGCTTGTCATTATGGATAAATACATGGATTTATCTTGGTGCAAACTTGATGCTTCTCACAAGTAGAGTAAAATATATAATTAGGAGGACTGTCAAGTGTTCAGCTTTAAATGCAGAAAGGTCTTGAGTATCTCCCTTGGTGGGTGGAGGAGGAAGAAGCTGGTGGAGGAGGGTGGAGCTGGATAACTCTATCACCAATCAGTGAAATAAAGACCAAACTTCCAAGGTAGAGAAAACATGGCACTGAAACTGGATGTAATGGCTTTGGTTTTTCCAATAGCTCACTAATTTTAATTTTGGGGCTTTGTTGTTTTCACTTGAAGTGGAGAAAACAAATCTTGCTTTGGTGTTTGGGAGGAGAGACACACTGGGGGAAAAAATTCCCAGCCCAGAAGGTGGCGTGGCACTGGAACAGTTTGTCAGGGAGGTTGTCGGGACTCTGTGCTTGGAGGTTTCCCAAACTCAGCTACAGGAAGCCATCGCTGCCCTGCTCTGGGTTCCTCAATTCGTGATTTCTCTGCTAAATCTGTTTTTTTGTTCCTTTCCCAACCAGGAAGCTGCTCTCCAGTGACCGCAATCCACCCATTGATGATCTAATAAAATCAGGAATATTACCTATTTTAGTGCACTGTCTTGAAAGAGATGACAAGTGAGTATTTGATGTTTTCATTGCAGCTGACGTGTGCCTGATTTGAGAGCTCACATTACAGCAATTGTCGTGTTTCCCTTCCCTTGCAGTCCTTCTTTGCAGTTTGAGGCTGCGTGGGCTCTGACAAACATCGCCTCTGGAACCTCGGAGCAGACACAGGCCGTGGTTCAGTCCAGTAAGTCTGATCATGGGTAACGCTCTGAAACTGCCACAACAGTAACATCATCTGAAATACCCTGTGAAAAACATCCACACGCTCCCCTGTTCCTCTCAAGCAAGTTCACAGATCCACGTGTTGGGTTCAGTTGGCATCAGGTTGTCAGTCACTGCCCATGAAGGTTCCTGCCAGGTGTTGTACCTCTGGTGGCAGGTGACTCTCAGGCCTGCTTTTGGTCTTTATTTTCTCAGGGTTTAAATTCAGTTGGGTTTCCCAGTGGCGAGTAACATCTTCTGGAAACTCACAGTATTGTAGCAGAGTTGGTATCTGCTGGTTTCCAGTTCTCAAACTTAGAAAAAAAACAAACAAACAAACCAAGACCTTGAAACAAACACCAGAAACCAAACCAAACAAACACAAAAAAAAACAACAACAAAAAACCCACAAGAAACAACAACAATGAAAACCCAACTAAACAACAATCCCATGGAAGGATTTCATGTCTTAAAGACTATGGAAGAGCTGTGGGCCAGGTCCAGAGGGTGCCTGACATCGAACTCTTCCAAAATCAAGTTGAAGGAAAAAACCTGTCCTTTGTAGTTTGAGGAATGTGAAGCATGAAAAGAAATTGCTGTTGGATTTGCAATCTGAATTGCCAGGCAAAGGAAACTTTCTTCTGTACCCCAAGCATGTCTTAAGTTGAAGTAGTGCTGTTGGTAAAGCAGAACTAGGTAGAAGTGTGCAGGATTTTTGAATTTAGTGGATGAAACAGAGCTGCTTGAGCCTCATGGAATAGTCAAACATAGTGTGAAACAAGTTTTGCCTAAAATTTAAGCAAAAAAATACGCAAAACTTACATTGGTTGCAAGATCAGTTGCCCTTTGCTTTCCCAGCCTCAGTGTTAAAAACCTGTTGACTTTGATTAATTTGGATTTGACCCTTTTACTGTGTATCTTAATACTTTCAACTTTCCTTTTTCTCATCCTCTTCCTTCACCGGTTGCATACCAAATTTTATTTTGGAAATCTAATTAATAGATAATCTGTCCCACGCCTCTGATCTAGAAGGCTTTGTATATAAACCTGGTTTCTCCATGAATTGAGCACTTCTATCCGTGGTGTTCTGTAGGTCTGTGTATGCACTGATTAGTCCATTTAATAGCTCTGACACATGAAAATTTGATTTATTTCAATGAAAAAGATGGTCTGCTCTTTCCACAAATACTTAATATGCTTGCTGGGAAGGTTTTTTTCCCCTTGCATACAGGCATTTATAAAGTACCCTTATTTAGCAGGAAACAAGAATCCTGCTGTGATTTATTTCTCTCTAGTAAAACGTGGTTTACACTGAGAGAGCAACTAAAAATACCAGTTTCTCTTGAAATCTGTGATCTGAAGTAAAGGGGTTTTTTATAGACTCAGCTATTATGTAAGCAAGCACCTTAGTGCTGGGGGAAAATAAACCAGGATCAATTATCTAAATGTGGAGCCTGTGGAAGCCTTTCCTGCCCTCTTCCTACATTCCCAGTCCACGACAGAGCTCTGCACCTCCTTACTCTGAAGTTGGTTCATTGGAGTGGGTGAGGTTGGTCTTAAAGTTCCTGCTTTTGCAGTAGATTCTGGTGCATAACTTAGTGACATTTATTGAATTCAGAAATCCTGTGCTAAATCTGGAGTCCTGACAAGCTCCAGTAAACTTGTGAGACTTGCAGACAAATTCAGTGTCGGTTTTTTTAACATTCTGAAGGGCAGGCTCTGTGAGAATACGCAGCAAAGGAAGAATTATTGCAGGGTTTTATTTCAGTATCACCTGAGAAATTAAAGAACTGGTCAAAAGTTCACTGCCAGGAGAAAAATTTCTTGTGTCCGAGTTCAGGATGTGAATATTTGGTGTTTTGAGAAGCGTTTCTTGACCATCCCCTGGGGTTTTTTTTTTTTGTGCCTTTCAGATGCTGTGCCACTTTTCCTGAGGCTGCTGCATTCACCTCATCAAAATGTTTGTGAGCAAGCTGTGTGGGCTTTAGGAAATATCATAGGTTGGTGTTACTCCTGAAAACTTCTAAGGACGTTTCAGTGTTGTTTATGAAGTTTTTGATGGAATTTTCAGGACTGTGTTGGGCTGCCCACTGTTCTTGGGGGGTTGGCGCTGTCTGCCGCCCCTTTCCCTTTGCCATAAATGCGTGGACTGTGGGACTTGGCTGTTGAAATAACAGTAACTGTGTGCTGTCTCGAGCAGGTGATGGACCCCAGTGTAGAGATTATGTTATTAGCCTCGGAGTAGTGAAGCCTCTGCTGTCCTTCATCAGCCCATCCATCCCCATCACCTTCCTGAGGAACGTCACCTGGGTCATGGTCAACCTGTGCCGCCACAAAGACCCCCCTCCACCGATGGAGACCATCCAGGAGGTGAGGGAATTGCTGTGCAGTGTGACCCAAGCCCAGCTGGGGGGGGTTTGTCTGCCTTAAAAGCGACTTTTAAAATATATTAAAAAAATAACTGTTCTTTTCCCCTCCTCAGATCCTTCCGGCGCTCTGTGTTTTAATTCACCACACGGATGTAAATGTAAGGAACCAAACTTAGACTCACTTTTATGCTCTGATGTAGTTTTGTAGCTGAAATACGAAGATTAATCATAATTACCTCTTTTTCTTTATAAAAAAGAAAAGCTGTGATGTTCCCTTTCATTAAGGCAAACTTATTTTTTGGTATCTTTTAACTGCTTATTTTTAAGTATCAGTTTGGGGTTTTTTTCCCTGATATTTCTGTGTCTTTGCAAGTGTTTATTTGCATGTACTTTCCCTGCACTTAAAAATGAAATGCGGTTTCAGTTATATTTCTGTGAGCATTCATTTACAGATAAATACAGGAATTTTTGTGCCTAGCACTTAAATCTGTAATGAAAAATCAGTGTAAATGAAAGAAAAATCTGTCTGCTGCACGTGTCAGATATCAGGTTCAGATGCAACTTCTGAGGTGTCAGATATGAACACTGTTATTTAATAGTGAAGTAAATGAGCAAGACTTTACTGAAATGATAAAATAGCTCGTTTTTTTGCCTAAACATAAATGAGAATTTAAGATTCTTCACTTCCTAGTGAAGCTGTAGCTCAGTCGTCTGAGTTGATGGCAACAGTGCTTTGCCAAAATATGTCTAAATATATTAACTAATGTTCATATAGTAATTATGCTATTTAATTTCTTGTCTGTAAGTAGGTGAAATTAAGCTTATTTGAATTTTGGAAATGGCTGTATTTCAGTCAGTCAGGAGTTGTCAGCTAAAACAACACTCAGTGTTTGGAAGCTGTCAGTTGAAAACGTTCAGATTTACAGCTGTTTAAATTAGATTTTCTGTGTGTGAATGCACAGCACTAATTGAAATTAATCTTTCATTTATTTTTAAATGTAATTTTAATTATTTTGGTGACACTTGTGCTATTTCTGTCCTGTTTCCTGTCAGATATTGGTAGATACAGTCTGGGCACTCTCATATCTAACGGATGCTGGCAATGAGCAGATCCAGATGGTCATAGACTCCGGAATAGTCCCTCATTTGGTTCCTCTTCTCAGCCATCAAGAAGTTAAAGTGCAAGTAAGTTTGGATCCCTTCAGGAAGTGCTGCTCAAAATGTGCTACTAGAGAAAGTAGCTGGTTTCTTTTTAGAGTTGGAGTTTAAAAAACTGCTTTTTTCTTTTTTTTGACTCCTTCCCCCCNTTTTGCTTTCTGGGCTGTTTTGTGCTCAGCCGGGAAAATATTTTGGTGAAAAGAGCTGCCTTTAAAGGAAGTGTTTTTTTTTCTTGTTTGTGTTTTCTCTCCAGACGGCTGCTCTGAGAGCTGTGGGAAACATCGTCACCGGCACCGACGAGCAGACACAGGTAGTTCTGAATTGTGAAGCCCTCTCACATTTCCCAGCACTTCTGACGCATCCCAAAGAAAAAATTAATAAGGCAAGTGATTGTACCTGGTTGGTAACTTTTCTGTTTGGCGTAGCTTGGGTTCCACACGATGGGTTTGAGTAATTGGCTCCTCATGCCAGTTTGTGGCAGTTTGCAGCAAGTGCTGAGGTTTTTCTGGAGATTATTATCCACGGGAAAATCTCTAAGGAGCTGCAGACTTGTACTTGACAAGGATGTTGTTTCCTGATTTCTTCTAATTGAATTTTTATGAAATCAAAGCTTTATCTTCTCAATCTGGCTGTTGACTTAAAAGTTGGAGTTCTCGATACGTGAAATGTCACTTTAATTAAACTGACTCTCTTGGAAGTGATGAAATAGAGATAATTGGATGTCTTTGAATGGGAGTGTGTGTGTGAGAAATGGAATTTAAACCAAGGCAGCTGGGGGTGGGGTGGGGGATGTGTGTGTGGATGGATGGAAGAGGCTTTAAATGGGGGCACTGACTTCAGTGCTGACTCCGGAGTGCATCTGAGGCGTGTTGGGCACTTGTGGGGCCGCTCTGCAACACTGCCGATGATTAAAGCCCCAAACAGGCCCACCAGGAGAAGCCCAGGCATCCTAAATCTCTGACAGGGTCACTGATGAAAGTGGTCCTGTGATCTGATCTCAGAGACTCAGTTGAATGAAATGTGAAAATTCCAGACTCTCGTGTGGAGAGAAACATTCAGCTAAAAAGTTGTTGTTCCAGAGAGGTTGAGAAGGGAACTGGGGAGTGATGGAGGGTTTCTAGGAAGGCAGAAATCTTCCAACTGTAAGATTAGAAGCTGATACTCTGAATATACTGAAAATTTAATGTGAAACTGTTATTTCTTGACTAAAGGATCGATTCCCACTTAAAAATGTGGGTGGGGACTCTTGATGCTTACTTAATGTAAGAATCCAGGCACAGTCTTTGGCTTAGTTCAAAATTTAATTTTTAATTTAATTTTTAATTTAATGTTTAATTCAGGACTGGGAGGGGCTGCTGGGGAAAAGATGTGTTGTTGCACACTGTGCCAGGCACCTGCTTTTGGGTGTTGCTGGAAGGAGAGTCCTGGGCTTGTGGACAGAATGAGCATCAAGGGTCCTGTAACTGTTGACAATGAAGCATTTCAGTAACAGGAGTTGTGTTTTCTTGATGATTGAAGCCAAGGAGAGAGACATTGTGAAGGAGATAAAGAACATCTCCTGCCACTCTCATGTGTGGAAAACATGATGCTGGCACGCATTTTGGAGCTCCTCTGGCCATCAGCTGAAACCTGCTCCAGCATTCATTGTCAGAGATGGAAGCAATTACTGAGTGCTCATTTGTGACTTATTTTTTTTGTCTCCAAATAATTTTTCCTTTTAATCTGAACTGTTTGGTTGTAAACTGGTAACAGTGAAAGATTGAAGAGTCTCGTGGAGCTGGAAAAACGTGCATGTTATAGGATCTTGCTGGAGTGGGAATAAATGCTCTAGAAGACTGTCTGAATTAATTCCTGCCGTGGTTTTGTTTTGCAGGAAGCCGTGTGGTTCCTATCTAACATCACTGCAGGAAACCAGCAGCAAGTTCAGGCAGTAATAGATGCAAACCTTGTTCCAATGATAATTCATCTTCTAGATAAGGTTAGGCCACAAGGGTTGGTGTTGAATGCTCATGTGGGACTTCAAATACCTGTGTTTTGTTTTCAGTTTTTGGGTTCTCTGTGTCTTGAAATGTGAGTTTCCAAACCACCTTGAGCTCCCAAGGATCTGCCTTGTCAGAAACAAGGGGGTGGCTAAAAACGATGTAGGAAGTATTTAGGGGAAGAGACTGTTCATAAATAGTTCTCTTAACTGCCAATTCATTGATCCCTGAGAAAAGAATTGGAGACCCTTTAAATGGGAAGAAACAGCCCTGAGCTGAGGAACTTCAGAGACAGCCACAGTTGCGGTGTGTGCAGGGCTTTATCAAAGCTGACACTTAGTGCTTATCTCTGCCTGTAGGACACGACAGCTGTTGATAAGGAGTGGGAGAGAGCGGAGTGAGTGCTGCAGTTTTATGTGCTTTGATGTAAACAAATTTCCCTTGCCCTGGCAGATCGATTGGAAAACGTGGTTGCAGGGAAGGGATGAAGAGAACGGGATTGAGGAGTTACCTTCCCTGCTTACAGACAGCTGATACAGTGATGCTGTGTGGGGTGGACTGTAACAAGTGCAGGCTTTTCTGGGAATGCTGCGTACCATAAAGCCTGGAGTGATTGTTTCTGTCTGTGGTTGTGTTTTTAGGGTGACTTTGGTACTCAGAAAGAAGCTGCTTGGGCAATAAGCAACTTAACGATCAGCGGAAGAAAAGACCAAGTGAGTCAAATTTTGAGGTCCATTCCCTGTCTTGGGTGCATTTGAGGGAGTGCCAGGATTATGGATGTGTCTGGTCCTCCACTGTTCAGTAACTCTTCCCTATTCCACAAGGGATTTGAGGGTGAGCTTCAGTTGGAAGCTCATTCATTCCTGGAATGACATGAGATCTTAGGATGGCCTGGGAGCGTTGAGTGACTTGACTCAGGCTCTGATGGGATTCCTGGGCATTCCACATCTCCTTTTACCTTTTCTCCCCAACCATCAGAATGGGATAATTACAAGGGAAGTATCCCATGAGTAGAATTACTCTAGTTCACTGTAAGCCCAGATTAGTGGCAGGGTTGGGGTGGTGCTGTTGCTTTTCAAAGATGAGGTTTTGAAGCTCCTTATCTGATACTGAAAAATTCAGTGTCTACTACTTGCACGTTGTAGCCCTTAAATGTATTTAGAACTTGATCCATAAATGTCACCTTTTAATAATAATAATAATAATTACATAATAATAATTAACATAAATGTTACCTTTTGATGCTCTAAAAGGGGATTTTTGAAAGTGGCCACTGCAGAATACCTGGATGGGTAACTCTGAGTACTTGGACTTCATGGCTCTTGTTTGCATGGGTGTTTGTCTGCCACATTCCTGGTGTAACTCCTGCCTTTCCCTCCTCAGGTGGCTTACTTAATCCAACAAAATGTAATCCCTCCCTTTTGCAATTTGCTGACAGTAAAAGATGCACAAGTTGTGCAAGTGGTTCTGGATGGACTAAGTAATATATTAAAAATGGCTGAAGATGAAGCAGAAACCATAGCCAATCTTATAGAAGAGTGTGGAGGTAGGAGGATCAGTATTTTGAATTTTGAGAGTTTTTTGCAGAAATTGATGCTTTGGCTTCCTGCCATGTGTTGGTTTTTAAAGTGCCCTTTTTTAAAGTGCCCTTTTCATGCCTATCATGTGAATATACCCAGCTTTTCCTAACTAATTTAAAATGTGGAGGAGCTGGATAATGGCAGTAAAACTTATTAGATGCTAATTTTGTAACAGTCATTTATTAGACAAATTCTTCTCATTGACAAATCAGTTTCTGTTAATGTAGGGGTGATGTGCTTACCTTAGTCATGCACAAGTCATGTCCAGGTGGACTTGGAAAAAGTAATTCTGCATAAAATCATTCTAGAAATATGGTAACTTTAGTTTCCTAATGGCTTTGAGACTTTCACCATGTTAGTTGTTATTTGACTGAAATTTTTCAGGGATGAAAAACAGTGATATTAAATTTGGGCACAGGTTAAAAAACTGGGTGGGATTTGTTAACATGGAGTAGAATAATCTTTAAAATACCAAAACTTGAGGAAGGCCAGAAAAATCAAGTAATTGGTGGTGGCTGGGAGGAGAAAAGAGATGTTTGAGCCAAAACTCTGCTTGTCAGAGCTCCAAAAATACTTACATGTGTATGTACTGTACATTTATTTATCCGTATATAAATATATATAATCATGTCAAGTATGAGTTTACAGCACCTTAATCATAGTCACTCTGTTCCCAGATTAGTTTTTAATTTCTCCCTTGCACAATTGTCCTGCCTGAGCTTGGTGTCCTGATATTCCTTGTGCCTTTGTCGCAGGGCTGGAGAAAATTGAACAGCTACAAAACCATGAAAATGAAGACATCTACAAACTGGCTTATGAGATCATTGATCAGTTCTTCTCTTCAGATGATGTGAGTGTGTCATTCTCTGATAGTTTATGTTTATAAATGTGGTTCAGGGTAAAGCTGCTCCGTGGGACTCGTCTGGTTCAGTGCAGAATGAGCCTTTGCTTGAACCGATTGCATCTCTTACCATTGCTCACGATGGAGCATCTAAAGAAGATCTGATGCCTAATTTAAGGCTCATCTCTAGGGATTAAAATCCCAGGCTTTGAATAGTTCCCTTAACTCTGAGCCCCTGCCTGAGCCTGGCATTTCCCCTTTGATAAGCTCCCTGCCGCCTCGAGTGCCCAGTCGGAGCTTCTGCTGCTGCAGACCCAAACCCCTTGGAATATTGGAATAATTTCAGGGGTGGGATGTGCTGATCAAGAATGTTGTACTCATTTCAAACGTGTAACGCAAATCAAAGGGAGGTTTTGATTTGTGTGCACTTTAAATCATAATTGCAGAGAAAGGAAATGCAATCATGGCAGTCTGTGCCGTGAGGGGAGAGGGCTTTCTGCTCGCTTGGAGAAGTGCAGAAATGGTAGAGCTCACCTGCATTCATGCCCTGTTTTCACTTTGAAGATCGTTTTGTTGCTAGAGTTTCACTTTTGATGTGAGCAATAACATCCAAGTCTTGTTTAGCAACTTAAATTTTGCATAAGGAGCAGGACTTGGAATTTAATCCAGTGTCATTGTGGTAACCTGTGTTACCAAGTATGTGCTACTCAGTTTAAATAGAAACTGCAGTCTGGGTTTAATCCTTGCTTGGCTTAATGGTCATCTCTTAAGAACTGTGACTGTTTAGAGGACTGACAGAATACTTTACAGGAGTGAAAATGTCATAATCAGGATATTATTGGGTGCCACGTAGCCTTTCCTGCTCAATAAAAGCTAAAACATTTCAGCTTAAATTACTTCAGTTTAGTGCTCTGCTAAATTGGGGGGGGAAGACTCAGTGCAAGGAAGTTCATTAGGTGGAGAGGGAGATGCTTTTGGGATTGTGCAGCTCCTTTTTAGTGAGATTTTGTGTCCCTGTCCCCACTCACAGTGTTCCCATTCCATTCCAGATTGATGAAGATCCAAGCCTTGTTCCAGAAGCAATACAAGGCGGAACATTTGGTTTCAATTCATCTGCCAATGTACCAGCAGAAGGGTTCCAGTTTTAGAGTGGTGTTTTGGAAGTTAGGTACAATGCAGCACTGAATAAAACAAAAAAAAAAAAGGTTTGATCCATCAATCTTGGCTCATGGGATCCGCTGCTGCATTAAATCGGGAAAGCAAATGTGAAGATTTCATTTGGAATCACAGAAAAGCCCAAATGAAGTCAAGATGGCGAGTGGGTGCGAGTGAGAATGAGTGGCAAAATGTAATGAAAAACTTCACACTGAATGCTTATTTAGATTGTTCAAAGAAAAAAGGGCTACAGGTCACAGATCTTCAGTGCCTGAGACGGAACACCGACTTCCTAGAGCAATTGGGGGAAATGCAGTATATCATCATCAAGCCTCGTAAGCATAAGAGAATAGGATGCCCACATAAGTCCAAGAGAATGAGCCCAGGCCTTGCAATGAAGCACCGTGTGAATGGACGCCGTTGAGTGAATGTCTGGACTCGCTGCCAGGCTGGATCCCAGCGGGGGCTCCGGGCTGGATCCCAGCGGGGGCTCCGGGCTGGATCCCAGCGGGGGCCCGGGGCCAGCTCCGGGCCTGCCGTGTGATGAGAGAGTGGGTGTGATGCTGTCTGTGAGCGCATGGAGCTTGAGTCGCCTTCAGGGGGCTGGAACAACCTAAACCATCCGACTTGGCGTGTCACCTTACACTGGACACCAGACCGGTTTAGCAGCAGACTCTGGTTTACTCCTGCAGCCTGTGTTTCTCTTGTTTTTGTTTTGTTTCATTTTTATTTTTTTTTTTCCTCCCCCTCTTTTATTTTTCTTTGGAGTTATTTTTAAATTTCTTTCCTGTACGGCTTCTTTAGTTGTTTGTAAAGTCAGAATTTCAGGAAGGCTTCCCTGTGCATTTGCACCAGATGAATGTTTGATGTTATGAAAAGCTTTTCCATATCATCAAAACTAATTTGTAGATTTTTGCATGGAAAAAAAAAAAATCATTCATTTCCCTTCAAACTAGACTGTGTTGCAGTACACAAGTTGCCATAAATAGTAGAAAGCAGTAAAATGTGGTAATAAAAATCTCATCCTTTTCATTTTCAAAGATAACATGAAGACCTTTGCATGTGGTAATCTACAGCATAGTTCATTTTTAGATTTTGTTGAGTCCTGTAACCAAAATGTTTCTGTTGTGGTAGGATACCGTGCTGTGTTTCAATGTTACTTGTTTTCAAACTTTGTTTTCTATGAAAATGATATGGAAACGTCTAAAAATTGAAATTTGGTGCATATGTACTGCCGAATAAAGACCGAGAAAAGAGGTGTGAATAGATGTACAAATCAAGTCATGGTTTGAACACCTTTAATATGCCTAATCCAATTGTTTTAGACTCTTTTTATCTTAGATGTAGGCAGCCATGAACAATCTATTTTGAGCCACTTTAGAGAGAAAACTTTGTATTTTTAAAACTTGCACAAAAAGGGTGTGCAAGTGTTTTTATAATTGGAGGAATGCCTCAGTTTTGAGGTCCTGCACACTAAATTCGAGGTGAGGTTACAAATTTGTACAAACTGAACTCTTTATAAGGTGGCTCATTGTAGGAAATGCTGTGCCTTCCCCTTTGAGCACAAGTGTTGCATGAACAACAGTTTGCTATAATAAATAAAACATACCAGATTAGCCACCATTAGCATCTATATCTACCTTGTGTTTTAAAAATCAACTGGTAATTCTGAAACACTGTAGAATGGATAAAGATTATTTTGTGATCATAACTCTTTGTTGGACTAGAGTATTTTTGCAGCATTCCTTGTCATCAGAAACATGGTTAAAAGTTTAAAACTAGAAGCAGCGGAAACTAGCTTGTGAATTTATCCAAGTAGAGTGCAGGCTAGGCTGTCTTGGGGAAAATAAACATTAAAACTTGCAATTCTGGTGCTTTGGGTGCTTCTTTCTGTAATACATTGGTTTTTCATCAAAAGGTGCAGAGATTATTTGAAGGAAATGGCTTCCTGAGTCTCTGGTGTGAGGTTTTTACCTGCCAAAGGTCCGTGTGTGGGGTGGAGGCACATCATTATTTTGGTATAAGTCTTTAAAAATAACTCGTCTAATTATATTGTATGTATTCACTGATAAATTAGGGTTGTTTTCATGTGAAATGAAGGGAAATTAAATCCTTTTTAAGGAAAATTCCACTCAGTAAATCACCATCTTCACACCAAACCACCTTTGTGGAGGGTGTTCTGTAGAAAATGGCTTTATTAGGATCTTTTCTTGTTGGGGGAAGAGGAGAACAGATGTTTTGTGGCAACTTTACTGAACTTTCTGAACAGCTTTGTTAAACAAAACCCCATCAGAACACTGGCAAAGTCTATATTTACTGTCCAAAAATGCCCTTTTGTGGCACTTCCTGATACAATTACAGAAAATTACCTTAAGCTGGTGCTCTTCGAGCTTTTTGCCTTTTTTTGGTGGGTTTTTCAAGTGAAAAATTCTCTTGCCCTGCTTCCCAGCAGATCCTGTCACTTGTTGGTTTTACCAGAGTATGGATAACCAAAATATTCCAGCCTCCACAGGGTGGCACTGCTGGAGTTCTCTGGGAGCAAAACTGAAACCACTTTGTCCAGTGCCTTTCTTCCCCAGAGCTGCAGTTTGAGGTAATGGAATTAAATACTTCGTTGGGGAAAGGGAGTTGTTTGGGAGTCTTGGATATAAACAAGAAATAACTTGGATTGCCTTTAGGAATGTTGATCGTACTGAGGTTGGATATTAATTATTTTGAAGTAAAAAAATCTCAGCTGAACTTGGGGTAGCAAATATCTAGAAAAAGATTTAAAATATTAAAAGGACAACAATCTGTAAATAAGCTATGCCAGGTAGGAGTTTTATCCCAAGGAGCAGCATTGCTGGACCAAATAGCTGCCCTGGAACTCTAGGATCTGAGAAGAATATGATGCTGAATGGAAAAGGATAGACTGAGAGAGGTTGATGCTTTCTCTCCCACTGCTGGAGGTGGAATTGCTTCTGGTTGTGTGAAGCCTTTCAGCATTTCAGAGCCATTTCCTGGATCCTGGAGCCCTGGACACGCCTACTTCCCATCTTCTGGCATTCCCAGTAAGCTGTGACCTGGTTTGGCAGTGGAACAGGTTAGTCTGTTCAAAACCAATAATTTATGGATAAGATGTCAAGATAACAAAAGGATTTCTATTAAAATTAAATAGTGGTTAAGGCGGCTTTAGAACTTAAGAACGTCTTCATATTAATACTTGTAGATTTTTTGCCACTTTTTAACTATAAATGTTCTTTGATCTCTGTGTGTCACCAAATTCCTGGCAGGAAAGCTGGTCCTGAGGCTGGGAACAATTAGAGCAGTCCTGCATCTGGATCAAATAGACTTTGTGAGAGGAAACTTAGTAGCAGGAAACGTGTAAAGTCACAAACTCTTTCTTAATAGGCCTTTTTAGCTACTGCAAAAAGCGAAACTCAAATGGCACAAAGAATAGGTTAAAAAAGGTAATATTGGTTGATTTTCTACAGAAAGGTGATTGGAAACCTAATTTCCCTAAAGGAATTCCTATTTTTGCTTATAAATGTCTTCTAACTGGGAGTCCTGTATTTGTTCTGCTGGTTTGATGTGCTCCAAAGCTGAGGAAGAGTTTTCATTAAAAAGAGTAAAAACTGTTGTATGTAAATACTTTTAAATTAGAGTGTTGAGGAGCTGGAAAAGCTTCTTTGGAGAAATACTAAATAGATTCAGACCCTGCTGAGCGTGGGGTGGGAGAGGGAGGGGAGTGGTACAATACCATGGACAGCTACAGACTTGTAATCTGAAAAATAGAAAAATATGGTGGCCTTAAATATATGGAGAAGAGGAACCATTAATTATATTTCAGTGTTGAAAGCAAAGGAGGAATTTCCCCAGTTTACCCCGAACTCTAAAAAAACTAAAAGTGGGAGATACACTGATTATTTACCTAGCAAAGTAGGAAAATAGTAACTATCACTAGCTGTGGATTGCTTGTGTATTTTATCTCGTTCCAAGCAAAAAAAGAAAAAATATATATACCTTGCACCTGCAGTCTCGTACGATCCTCTTTGATTTATTTTTAATCCCTTTTCCTCCCCTGCCCATTTTAGAAGCAAAAATAACAATTTTACCAACCTTCCTCCACAGGGTTTGTGTTGAAAGCCAGTGTACACAGAGCCAGGATTACAGGGAACGTGTAGTTAGAAACTGTAATTAGATTCAGGTGATAGTTAATAGCCCAGGGATATTTTGTAACAAAAGAAACAATGAGAGTGGATAAATGTAAAACTATGGTGGGTAGTTTGTTGGAGGATGAGATTTTTTTTATTACTTAAAAAACTTAATTCCAAATATTTCCCAGATATTTTTTATAAGGTCCTCTAAATACCGGTTTTAAGATGTGTTTAGGGGAGTTTTGGATGGTGTATTATGATTTACGTGACAACATTAAATGAATTTCATTTCTCTTTCAAGTTCACTGTGAATGCCAACAGCTGAGAATAACCTTACAGTTTAGTTCAAATGAATTGGAAATAAACCCTTGGACACTCCCAGGGCTGGAGCAGCCGCAGCTTCTCTGGGCAATCTGTGCCAGGGCCTCCCCGTCCTCACAGGGAAGGATTCCTTCCCAATATCCAGTATAAACCTACTGTCTGACAGTTTAAATACACTCCCTTTGTCCTGCCGCTCCAGGCCCTTGTCAAAAGTACTTTATAATAATCTTCAGTAGCCGAAGCAGGTAAACGCATTCAATTGAAACACGCATTAATTTTGATTTCTGTGGTTAGCAGCTCCAGAAGGTCAGGTCCTGCATGCCCAAAGCAGGAGGTTTCACGTCTCCTGGTCTGCACTTGAGGGGGAATTTGTCCTCAGATGGTGAAGGGGAATGGAGTTAGTAATTGTGACTGCAGAGAGAGCAAGGAGGAGCACGGAGCTCCCTTCGGGTGCCAGCAGTGCCCCGGGCAAGGGCTTGCCCCGGGGTGGTCCGCAAGGTTCCACCACACCTCAGCCGTTGTATCACTCCATGATTATGATGCTGGCACCGAGGGCACCATTCCCAGTGGGCATCCTCCTTTCCCCTCTGCCTCAACAGTTCATCCCCCTCCCTCTCACACACACACACACACACAGAGCCCCCTGCTACCTGCCCGCTCCGACGGCGGAGGGACCTGCGGGGACCCGTCTCCCTCGGTCCCCGCCCTTCCTCGGTCCCTGCCCTCGGTCCCTGCCCGCCGTGTGAGCGCTCCGTTCCCTCCCGCCGTTTACATTCAAACTCCGCGGCCGTTACGGGGCGGCGGGAGCGGCTCCATCCCGCTCCGGAGCCCGGCGGGAGCGGCTCCATCCCGCTCCGGAGCCCGGCTCCCTCGCCCCGAGGAGCAGCCCTGCTCCCCGTGCGGAGCCCCGGCGGGAGCGGCTCCATCCCCGTGCGGAGCCCGGCAGCAGGGGCTCCCTCGCCCCGAGGCGCTGCCCGGGTGGGTGTCGGGGGCGCGGCGGGTCGCTCGGCGCGGGTCGCGGGGTGTGAGCGCTGCCCTCCCGCGGACCCGCCCGCTCTCCCGCTGTATTTCAGCTCGTCTTTATCCCCGTGACCTCGGCGAGCTCCAGGTGTTGATCCCGTTTTCCAGTTACTCCTCCGGGGACGGTCCCGTGGTTGCCGCGGCAGGAGGGACCCTGCGAGGGGACACAGGTAAAGTGTGTTCATCCTTCACCTCCGCTGATGCCGCGAGGTGAATGACGGATAAATGCTCAAAACCAGAAGCTCTGACAGAGTTATGAGGGATGGAGGGGGAACCTCAGCAGTGGAATCGAGCATGGAAAGAAAGGATGGAGGGGGACATAGAACCACAGCATATCCAGAGTTGGAAAGGACCCACAGGGGGATCATCCAAGTCCTGGCGCTGGTTTCTGCTTTCTCCCTGCCTTCCTGGAGTTTGGGTTTAAAATCGCCAGCACGAGTTCCTGTTGTAAACTTCTTAATTGAAATTATGGCGTTGACAAATCTCTGAGATTGACGTGGAGAACGGAAGTTTCCATCCCAGCGAAAATTGCGGTGGGTTCCGTACAAAGCAAGGCTGGGACCGAGTTCTTTTTATAGCATAAACGACACGTAGTATGAGAGAGATCCGTGAAACAGCCCGGCTCACTCTCGGGAGTCAGAGGTTCCTTCAGGATTCACCAGTAACTGTGATTCCAGTGCGGATTTGGAGTTTTTGAATGTGGTAACTTGTGTCAAGTTGTGTCGGAGGAGGAGCCAGTGGAGGGACGGGCAGCAGGGAACTGTTCGACAGGGGAACTACACAGCTGGGTTCATCTCCTTCGGGTCATTAAAAACCCCAAAACTGTGTAAAAAAAAAAAAAAACCACCAAAAAAAGCGTAAAACTGCGCCAGTGGTGTAGTGGCTGTGGCAGGAGCAGGGACCGGGGCAGAACATCCCTGGCTGAGAATTGCTGTGACTCGTGGTGTGGGATAAAGCAGCAGCACGGCTGGAATGGGCTGGAATAGGGAGGTTTAGGGTTGTTTGGGATTCCTGGTGGTTTTACTTTTTTTGTTCCTTTACCAGGAAGGTGATTTTTAAATGGAAAACGCCATAACGTCATTTGATCTCTATTATTTCTTGCACAACATAAAAACTTGAGTTTCCGTAATAGAGATAAAGAGGGTTTCATGGATCTCTGTGGGATAGGGATTGGGCACTTCTGCGTGGGTTTGGTTCAGGCTCAGCACAGTTTTGAAGCCGAGTGTTGCAGTCCTTCAGGAGAGAGCAGAGGTTTCCTTTGCCGGCAGGAGGAGGAGCAGGGAGCCTGGCAGCTCCCTCTCCTGGGGGTGCCCCTTGGAATGGGCTGTTACCCAGTGCCAAATTCACCTTTTAAAGTCCCCTGGAGTAGAATGGGGTGTGTGGCATTGTCCTCTAAACCAGTTATTTATCTACCTGAACACTGATGGATGCTGTGTTCCACAGTTCGTATATTTGCATATAAAAATATGTATTTTATTTTTTTTTTCTCAACAACCTCTGGCATGACGAGCTGGAGGAGCAGGAGATCTCTGGGAGAGCAACACAGTTATCAAGGAATGCACTACATTCCTGTGACCTGCTTCACTCGAAGCTTTGGCACATACCCCATGCTACAGCTCTGCTGCCCTCATGGCATGTTTTCACCTCCCTACAACATCCCTAACCAGAGCAGGATAAAATCCCAGTCCTTAGCAGGCATCCCATTGCTGGGAGCTTTCCAAAACTGGCACAGTTTTGGAAATTGCCCTTTCGAATTTTAAAACCCCTTCTAGTTTGTGAATTGTTTATGCTGGGGGACTCTTACAATAAATCTGTATATTTATTATCACATTATTATACATGTGGCACATGTATTTGCTGCCACAGTTGTTTGGAACATGTCAGGAGAAGTATCTGCTCTGTGCAGGAAAGCATTTCCCAGCTTCCTGCTGCTGCTTTTTCTTTTCCTAGAAAGGTTGTTTTCTTTCTCTTTGCTTAACTCTGTGATTTTGGGCCTTCTCTGTATTCTCCAGTTGCTGTTCCCAGTCTCTGTTTCCAAGAGTCTGCAGGTGAACAGCAGTGGAAATAAAGCAATATGTGGATATTTCCTCTGTGCTGCCAGTGCTGGGTGAAATTTTGGGAATTCCAACCCTTTTACTCCCCTGCTACAACTCCTGGTAACTGTCTAGAACAAATTAAGGAAATACAGGGTGCTTTAGCAAAAAAATCAGCATTGACATTCCAAATCCTGTTTGGAAACTGAGGAATGATAAATAAAGAACACAAAAGTGCTGGAGGTGCCCGGGAGGCTGCAGGGGGGTGTCCCACACACCCTTGGCCCCAGAGCTCCTGCTCTGGGTGACTCCTGTCAATCTTCACCTCTCCAGTTTTCCTGGGAAGCAGAGCAGTGTGCTCTGTGGCAATGGGAATGGGAATGTCACTCCCTCTGGCTGCAGCTGGGAGGTTATGAAACAACCCCCAGCCCCGACAGCTCCCAGTGCCAGGAGGGACCTTCCCCCCGCAGCCTTCGGGGGGATCCCTCAAACAGCCAAGGAAAGTTCTGGAATTAAGTTTTTCCTTCGTTTTTTTCTGGTAGCAAAGGGCTCCTCGGAGTTAAAACAATTGTTTGATGAAGGTTCATTTCATCTCGCTCGTTCTGTGGCTCAAATAAGCTGGATGTGTGTCCTTTAGAAAGGGAATTTCCCTCCTGTATCAGCTGGATTTGGGGAGAATTAGTGATTTTAAACAAGGAGATTTTTAAAAAAATTGTATTAATTTCATATATACATAAGAAAAAACAGTGAATGTCTACTAAGGATTCTTTTTTTTCTAACCATGAGAAAAAATGTATTTTTCCTTTCATTTCAGTGCAAGTGACACTCCCAAGATTCATAATAACTTTTTTAATATATATAAACACATATAAATATATATACTTATATATAAATATATAAATTTATATACAAATATATATAAACTTATATATAAATACATATAAACCTATATATACATAAATATAAATAAAATAAAACCCTTTACATTTATTTCCTATGGGAATTAATGACAAAAAATAATAATCCAGACGGTGGAGTAGATTTGTTGCTCAGCTCCCTTCATTATTGACACATTTCTTTAGTTCCAGTGTCTGAAGCATCACTTAAAACCATGGAATTAATAACCCAGTGTTGCCACAGTGGCTGATTGGAAAAGCTGGGAAATAAAGGCCTGTGCCTGTGAGAAGAGGAATAACCTCATGGCCTTCATTTAGGAAAAAATAGATTTAGTGTCGCTGTCATGAAGGTCTTTTGTTAAATGTCTGTTGGACCTGATCTAAATTCTCTTTACTGAGGAGAATGCAGCAGTTGGTTGTAAATGCTGACACTCTTTATCATTCTGCTTTTAAAGGGCAGTTCTTAGGAATTACATGGAATTAAAGCTCCCTCCAGGAGATTTTCTCCCAGGTGTTGTCAAGGTCTCTTTAGAAAAAGAATTCAAAGAAGTGACCCAACATTTTGTGTCCATTTACCTGCAAGTGCGCTGCATAGATTTTTTTAATCATTTTGTTTTCTTAGAGCTGAATTAATCGAAGTGTGTTTTCAATATAAAGTTGACTTAACAAGAATTTGGCTGGTTTGGGTGATGATAAATTAAAAATAAGTTAATAAATTAAACTTTTCAGTCGATTTCTTGGCGTTGTTTCAGCCTCATCAAGCCCAGGCTGTGAGTCAGCAGCCCAGCACTGCCCTTTTGGACCCAACCCCAGCCAGATAAGCCGGGCTTATTTCTGTGCCACCGGAGCAGGTTTCTGTGCTCAGGGCTCACTTAACCCCCGGAGAACTGCGGTTTGGGGGTTCGGCTCCTGCCCTCCCTCAGGGCGAGCCCTGCTCCAGGTTACTGTTCGCAGATTCTGATTTAGACCCCAAACCGACGGGGTTTGACCCTGAAAACTCCGACAATTTCTTGTTGCAGAGCAGCAAAGTCTCTGACTAAAACTGACGGGGGGGGGGGCAGGAAAACGTGGCACAAAGAGAAGGAAACTCGGTACCAATTCCCTCCTTTTTTTTTAGCAGAATGAAAAGCAGAATTATGATTTATCTGGAAAACTGGCTTTAGTGTCACTGTTATTTGGGATTTAACACTGATTTCACGCAGCTGGCAAAGAAAAAAATGAGGCAACATCACAAAGGATGGAAAGTGAAAGTTAGTTTTTGAGTTTGGTGCTTGAAGTAACCCAGGAATAACACACAAATCTAATTCCTGGGAGCGGTGGTGTCTGTAAGGGCCGCTGAGTTGGATTTCTAGTGCCAGAACCTCGAGAGAGCTTCTAGTAAATGTGACTGTTTAATGCCCTAATGACTATCTTACGTTGCAAAAGGAACATTTGAAACAAGTGAGGGGAGGAGAAAAAAAAAAAAAGCATCCGTACTTCGTGTTCTATTCTTATGCTGGAAGTGCTGGGAGAACTGTTCATAATTCTGAGGTTATTTAGAAATTCTAGTTCTGCTTTTATGACTATTTTCCACTGTTTCCCACTGGCAAAAAAACACCCAGCGGCCGATTCCTGCTCTCCCTGGCTGTTCAGGGCCGAGGTCGGCTCTGGGTGCTCCCTTGGAGGATTTGCTGAAATCCTCGAGCTGGTCGTTTGCATTCCTTTTTTTGCCTTTTTTTTTTTTTTTTTTTC
>VZRE01001216.1:28772-60712 GCA_013396775.1 Cephalopterus ornatus
TGTGTTCGCTGTCCCCCCGCAGGCCATGGAGCGGCTGGAGCAGGAGCTGACCTGCGCCGTCTGCTGCGGCATTTACCGGGAGCCGCGGGTGCTGCCCTGCTCGCACACCTTCTGCGGGGAATGCCTGCGGGCGCTTCTGCAGCGCTCCGACGCCTCCTCCGGCCGCCGGCGCCTCAAGTGCCCCAGCTGCCGGGCCGCGCTGGACGTCCCCGCCGCCGGGCTGGACTCCCTGCCCGTCAACTTCGCCCTCAAGGCCGTCATCGACAAGTGCCGGCAGGAGGAGCCCTGGGACGCGGAGACGTGCCGGGAGCACCCCCGGCAGCCCCTCAACGTTTACTGCCTGCGGGACAAGCGGCTGGTGTGCGGGCAGTGCCTCACCATCGGGCGGCACCACGGGCACCCCATCGGAGACCCGCACAGCGCCCACAGGAAGGCCCAGGAGGCCGCCGGAAAGCTGCAGGAGCAGCTGCCGGAGCAGTACTGGCGGGAGGTGCTGCTGTGCTACATGAAGCTGACCGTGCAGAAGTCCCAGTGGGAGAAGCTCCTGCGCAGCGAGAGGGACGTCGTGGGGCAGTACTTCAGGAAGCTCGGGGACACCTTGGAGCACAAGAAACAAGCTCTGCTGGGGGCTCTGGATGAGCTCAACAGGCGCTTCCTGCGGGAATACGAGCCCCTGCTGGAGGGCGTGAGCAAAATGAAGGTGGAAGAGATTGAGCTGAAGTACCTGAATTCCTCCATTCGGAAAGAAAAGTCCCCCCTGCTGTGCCTGGAGAAGCTGGAGGAGCTGCAGCAGCGGGTCAAGGCTCTGAGGGAGAAGGAGCTGCCGGACGTGAGACCTCTGGAGATTTGTCCGAGGATGGAGGATCTGCTGAATCACGTGTGGGCTAAAACCGAAATGGGTCAGGTCCACAAGATCCCCCCTCCAAAACTGAGGCTGGTTCCCAGGAGGAAATCGTGCAGCAGCTGCCCCGGGAAGGAGAAGGCGGCAGGCTGCAGGCGGCCGTGTGCCGGGAGCCTGCCCACCCTGCTGCTGCTGCTGCTGCTGCTGCTGGGGGCGGCGGGCGCCCTGCTCGCCCTGCGCCGAGCGCTGCCCGCCGCTGCCGCCCAGGCTGCTCCCGCGTGGCTCTCGGAATTCCTGCTCCAGCTCTACCAGCATTCCTGCGCCCACCTGCAGAAGGCCGTGGATGGGCTGTGCCACCCGTTCACCTCCCTGATGGGCTTCTTCGGGAGAATCGTCCCCTTTGACTGCTTCCGTGATTAGATGATGACCCAGTGCAGGAATCCAGGATTATTTTTGATTTCCACTGGAAAGCTGGATTATTAAAGCTCTGCACTTCTCCCTTCTATTCCCATATCCTTCCTTTCCTCTAGTGCCTGGATTTCCTCTAAGCCTCGGAGAAGTAAAGATTTGCACCAAGAAGGGCTTTCTGTCCCACTGAGGTGTTTGTTCCAGCCGGGATCCAGGCAGGACCAGCAGCTGGAACCAGCTTACACGTGGGAATCTGAGTCTCAGCTCTAAAAACTCCTTCAGCATCGACTCTCTTTATTTTTAGTAATGTCTTTTGAAGTTGTTTTTTAATACAAACGTGGCAGGTTATCAGGACTCCTCAGCTGCCAAGGGGCCGGGGCCATCACTGCTTCTGGTGTGCAAGAAACTCCCTTTCTGTGCTTCCTGGCCCGTGACCGTGTTGGAACAGAGACATTTGGCCCTGGAACTCAATTTTTGGTTCTGGGTAGAGTGAAGGACACAATTTCACCCTTTTTGCCATTTTTTTTATCCTGTGTGTAATAACTTTGTGTGCTTCCCATGTTCCCCCTCCCCAGGGAGCCCTGCAGAGCAGGACCTTGGATGCTCACACAGGTTTTAGACCCAGCTGTGCCCACGTCAGGGGGGGTCTGGGCTGGCAGGGAGGGACCTCCCACTGCTCCCTGACTTTTCCTGAATCGTTGAGGGCATAGCGAAAACACAGACACGCTGCAGGAGGTGACAGAACTCCTGCTGGAGTCTGGGGTAGGGGGATTTCACATCTCTGGAGCTCTTAACCTGAGAAGGAATGGGAATTTATATTTAACCTTTTGATTGTCAGCACAGATACCAGAGGCAGAGGGGTTTATTCTGCCTCAGGTGCTCACTGACACCATTTGCTGCTTTTGAGCTGCTCCAGCCCAAATGGAGCCAGTTTTAGCCTTTACCAGGCTGGATCAAGCCCTGGGAGAGGCTCCAAGTGCTGCAATTCCACCAGCACACGGCAGCAAGCGACAATTCACTGGGGATTGACTTGAGAAAAGCACAGAAATGGGTGTTTGACCTGATAAAAATAATTCCCTATCCCAGCCTGGCAGCATTCCTTGGCTGTTGTGGTTTGTAGGTAGGGGTTGAATTCTGAACCTGCCCTTTCACTCCTTGAACTTGGGGTTTTGAACCCCAAACTTGCCCATTTGCACAGCAGACACTGTGGGGTGCTGCTGAATCCCACCTGCTGCTGCAGTTCAGGCAAGGCCGGTCCTCAGAGGTGATACTGTTACATTCCTTAAGCCTAAAGTTGATCCCAATCCTGATATCCCAGTGTTGATAAAGCCCAGATGCAGCCTGGGGGGGTGGAGTGTCCCAGGGTGAGGAGCAGCAGCAGGACACGAGGATGGGAGCTGTGCCTGGAATTTGTTCCTGAGTTGTTCTGTCATCTGTCAGAGGTCCAAGTGGCAAATCCCCCCCACCCCACTGCTCAGTTTTGGAATAGGTTCCAGGTGTGTGCTGGGACTGTGTAAGTGCTCTCATACCAATTTTTCAGTAAAACTGGGAATTGTTTTTGTCCTGAGCCCTGCTGGGAGGCTGCACTTGGCACATCAGTCTCCAATCGTGGTCTGTTCACTGCCCCATGAGGCTGCTTTTCCCACCTCCCTTCCTATCTTTTATTTTCCTTTGTAAAAGACTTTCTAATACAACTTTATTTTTCACTACAGTAATTTAAAGTGCCTTTACCGCTGACTGCCACCTGTAACACTCCCAATGCACTGTGTATTCTCCAAAGTTTGCCTACAAATAAAGCCTGTTCTTACAGCAGGACTGGCCAGCACCTTCCTTCCCTCACGGCAGACCCTCCCCTGATCCCTCCTGGAGAGGGGAAGGAGCAGGGAGTCGTCTCCAGAGGGGCTCCAGCTCTCAGAGCATCTCCTGCAGCTCCACATCCTTCCCGAGCTGGCGATCCCAGAGCTGGAGGCAGCTCTGCTGGGGGCTCTTCCCGCTCCCTCCCTGTGCCTCGGCCCAGCTTCCAGCAGGATCTGCTCCCTGCTCTTCCCAGCAAGTGGGAGGCTCATAGAGGGGTAGTTCCAGGGTCCTCCCATTTCCCCAACGTGGACTGAAATCTTACCTTTGCCCCCCACAATGAGCTCTCGCCTTCCTCAGTTTTTACATGAGTTTATTGAGGATGGGTTTTTATTAACAAAATATACAAACCAAACCAAAAGTAGCTTAGACAGACCTAAAGAGCAGCAGTGGGGAGGGCGCTCGGGCCCTCCTGGCTCTGGGCTTCCCCCTCCCGGGCAGCCAGTTCCACCAGTCCCTTCAGAGCGATGCTTTTGGGGTTGGTGGCCACGCTTTTCGTGGTGTTCTGGGTCTTGTAGATGCCGATGAGCCTGTCGGCGATCTCAAACATGTTGTTCCGCAGGGAGATGATGATAAACTGGGCATTCTTGGTTTGCTCCTGGAACACAAAGGGCTTGTTAGTGCCCAGCATTCCCAAAGCTCTGTCCTGGTGTGAGCCCTGCATCCAGGGGACAGGCCTGAGGAGTCCTGACCAGCCACAGAGTTCCTGCTCCCACCCTCCTTCCAGGAATTCCACAAGGCTGGAGGGGGGTACTGCTGAGTCAGCTGGACTGTCAGAGCCAGGGCTGCTTTGAGAGTGACCAGGAAAATCCATTTCCACGGATTTGAAGAGGGGAAAAATCCTCTGCTAACAAGGGCCAGCCTCAACCAACACTGGCTGTGTGATCCTGAGGCACAACAACAGGTAACAAGTGTCTGAACTTGGTGGTGCTTGAGGAATAAAACTGATTCTGTGCTGAAGAACACAGTCTTGGGGTACGTTCAGGGCTCTGAGCCCCTGTTCCCCAGGACAGAAACATGGAATGGCTGGGGTTGGAAGGAACCTTAAAGCCCATCCAGTTCCACCCCTGCTGTGGGCAGGGACACTTTCCACAGACCAGGCTGCTCATGGAAGTTCAAAGTTGTGCACGAAATACAACCTACAGCTCTACACTAAGTTAAATTTGCATTTAAAAGCTAAACTCAGTACTAGATTTTAACTGTCTGTGTCAGTCTAAAGTGCAGCTGGAATCAAACCCTTGGCTCACCTGTGGGTGATGGACCCTCCCCTGTGGAAGCCAAGTTTAAACCTACAGCTGCAGGCAGGGAACTTCCAGGTGTTCCCCTAATTTAAAGTAGCTGATCCTAAGCCCTTGCCACCTGTTCCCAAAACTGGTGGTGACATTTGGGATAATTCTGAACAGCCCAGGTTTAACTGGCAGCCACAGCTGTAGCTGGAAAGGTTTGCTTTGCTTAAATATGGTGAGGGCAGGACTTTTAAAGGCATGACAAAACCTACTAATCAAGACAGATCTGATGGGACACAGCTCATGGGAATGAAATGGAAGTATAAATCCAGGGAACCTTGGCTGCTCCTGAGAGAGCATGAGCTTGGATACACGGAGACATCACTAAGAGCTCAATCAGTTGTGTATTCTCAGCTGACAAGAGCTGAGGGTTTGGGGGATTTTAAAGAGGAAGCAGCACATGGAGATGTGGCACCTCTGGCAAATTCCAGCTCTCTTTGGAGAACTTATGAAAAAGGATTTGGAGGGAAAACACTTGTAAATCATCTATTAGTCCCCTCACTTTGGGAAAGCATCAAACTTAAGAGCTTAAAAAAAACATCCAAAAAGCAAAATTCCAAGGGCTTTCTTGAAATCTGCTTCCTCCAGAGCTTCCAGTGAGAACTGCCCTTGCAGATTTAAAACGTGGCTGCAGTTGTGCTGCCGGTTTGTCTTTGCTGGGGGAGCAGGAACCAGCCAGAGAGGTGCCCTGGGGTACTCACATAGATGTAAAAGGCCACGATGGAGACATTTTTGAAGTCGAGGGCGGCGTCGATCTCGTCCATGAAGTACAGGGGCGTGGGTTTGTAGTGGTGCAGCGCGAAGACCAGCGCCAGCGAGCTCAGCGTCTTCTCGCCCCCCGACAGGTTAAAGATCTTCTTCCAGCTCTTCTTGGGAGGCCGAACGCTGCAACAGAGGGGGGGTCACTGACTTCCATCACAGCTGGGGTCCAACCTGCTGCAACGGGGCTGTCCTCGGGAGCTGGGACACCTCCCACCTCCTACGAATTCCCTTCCCAAGTGCTCTCTAACTCCTAAGTACTGAACACGCTCCTCAGAGCATTTGTGGCACAACACATGACTGCCCCAATTCCCTGGGCAGATTTGGGAATCCAGCACTGGGAAATGAGGTCAAAGCTTTCCAGCTGCTGTAAGTTCCTGATTTCTTCAGGAGAAATGAATCCCAGAGCTAAAAAGTTGTGGTTTCTGTCAGTACCTTGACAACAGCGAGCCTGTCTTGGTTCACTGACAATCAATGACATTCAACTTTAGAAACAGGCTGAGAAAAGGAATATGACAATTAAGAAGTATTTTACCAACCTGAACATGATTCCCTCGGAGAAGGGATCCAGACTGTCCACAAGCTCCAGCTCAGCATCCCCCCCCAGGGTGAGCATCTGGTAGTTCTCCTTGAGCTTGTTTGTGATGACATTGAACCCTGCCATGAACTCGTTCAGCCTCTGCTTCCTGAGCTCTTCAAAGGCCTGTCTGAAGTTGTCCCTCTCGTTGGTGATGTCGTCCAGCTCTCCCACGTGTTTCAGGTACAGGTCCTCCTGCAGGGAGACACAAACAGCACCACAGAGATGCAGTTAAAGAAGTGCCTGCTCAAGTTACATTTTAAACCACTTTTTCTAGCATTTGACAATTCGTTTTTCAAGAATTTCAGGCTAACAGCCCTCAAACAAAGAAAAAAAAAAAAAAAAAATTATTTCTCTTTTCTCCTCTGCTGCTGAGGGAAAAATCATGGTAAAATAAAAAAATACTTAACCTGATGGCTAGTGCACTATTATTGAAGTGAGGAGAAAAAACTCCCAGTATTTTTTTTTTTTTTTTTTGGTCTCAGCTGTGAAGACTTAACTCTAAACAAACATTCACAGGAGAATCAGGGAATCCTTTAGGTTGGAAAGGACCTCTAAGACCATCAAGGAAGTTGCCTTCAGCTGATGGTCTGGAATACAAAAGGCTCAGGGAAGCTCCTAAAACTACCTTCACCCTTGGCTGAGGACGAGCTGACAAACGCTGGGCTGGTAACAGGAATGGGGAAATCCCAGGGTTCCACTGCAGTTCCCCAATGGAGGTGAAGAGGAACAGGACTCGTTTTTGCTGGAATTCCCTGAGATGGGATGGCCCTGGTGAGGCTTTACCTTCTTCCTGTACTCAGCAATGGCCCCCAGGTTGGGTTTCATCTCGTGCCTCTGGGCTTCCAGCAGCGCGATCCTCTTGGTGATCACCTCGGGCTCCTGCAGCGCCTCCAGCTCCTCCTCACCCAGCACGGGCAGCTCCTCGGGGGGCTTGTCCTCGATGGGGTGCAGGGACAGCTTGGAGATCTGAAATCCAACAGCCAGTGCTAGGAATCTTTTAAAATCCCAACAGTTATCACTCTAAAGTAAGTATTTTCTGGGTTAGTACATAGAGTAGCTTCTTCAAACACTCAAAGGTTCTTCACAACTCCCTTTAAAGAGGATGTGAAAAACACAATAAACATCCTTTTATCCTGTTATCCTGTTCCTGCATAAACACCACCAAACTGTGAGCTGAAGAGGAGCTTTCTCCCAGATTATCTGTTTTTTAATGAGATGTTAATGAGCTCATCCTGTGAGACGAAGCTGTGGCCGCCCCATCCCTGGAAGTGTCCCAGGCCAGGTTGGACGGGGCTGGGACCTGGGACAGTGGAAGGTGTCCCTGCTCATGGCAGGGGTGGAATGAGATGAGCTTTAAGGTCCCTTCCCAACTCAAACCATCCTATGATTCCATGACTGAAGTTTTAAGAACTAAACCATTTCCCTACCTCTTTTTGCCAGTATTTGATCTTCCCCTGGTGGGCAGAGATGTGACTTTCAGTTTGTTCAATTTTCAGTTTGATGCTCAGAGCTTCACTCTGAAGTTCATGTTCCTCATTCTGAATCCTTTCAATCTCCTGGAGCAAATTCCTCTTCTCCTCCTGCACTGCTGGCAAAGCTTCCTGGACAGAAAACACCAAAACAGGGCATTCATCAGTCACCTGCAAAAATGTTACCCCTCTCTTGGGTTGTGGGTTTGTTTTCAGTCTGTTTATTCACAGGGATTGATGCAAACACACAGCCTTGGATTTATAAGCTGCTCCCTGAATTGTGGAGTGACTGAAAATAGGCTGCAGGTTATGTTTTCATTCCTGATCTGGATCAACCTACGATCTTGAGTCCTACCCTCACACATTTTTAGCTAAAAGGTGGTTTTAGAGAAAGAGAGGCTCAAAACTCAGCTGTATTTGGAAGAAGTTCAGCCATCCTGGTTGTTTTCCCTCTCTCACATCCAGAAATCCAGATGGGAAACTAAAATCCCATATAACTGGAAAAAAATCTATTTTTAAGCAAGTTTTAAACCCAATTAATTTCCTTGGGGAAACCTGGTGTAAGTTTTTTTTCTAATATTCTGCAAACTGGATCAAGATAAATTTCCAGGTGAGTATAAAAAATAAAAATACACTTTTTGCCATTCCCTGGAATGTCAGTCTGCAGCTGTACAACAACATTTGCATGGGATGGGGATGTAACGTGGGATACAGTGAGGATGTAGATCATCACCCTGGTTGACCTGGAGGTGCCACCTACCTCACCCTGCTTGCAGTTGTTTATCACCTCTGTGGCTTTCTCCTCCAGCGCGCTCAGCTCTGCTGTCAACTTTTTAATGTCCTTCTCATTCTCCTCCATTTCCTTCTCTGTGCGCTGAAGGGCCTCCTCGGCTTTCTTCAGGTTCCTGCAGGGGGACAGAGATGTTTGTGCACCCCAACAAGGGCAAATGTGACAGAAAATAACCCAGAGACACAATTTGCTGACAACCAAGGAGGAAGTGCTTGTTTAGGCATCAACTCCCACACTCCTGAGGTATCCAAGGAAAACAGAGTTGTCTTCCTTAAGCTCAGAGCAGCCAACGCTCACTAAATGACTTAACTTCTTCTCTCAGAGACAGACTGGACATTTGTTCCAAATATTCACTATGGATTACTACGCTAACACAAAAAAGAGACCCCATTTTCTTTCCTGACAGGTCTCATCATAAAATCAGTCCCCCAGATCTGAACTGCTCCAGTGTGCATGGCAGTTTGGATTTTATGCTGAAATCTGGCAGTTCAGTGCCAGGCAAATATCAGAGAAATGCTGATTAAATGTGACTTTGAAACTATCAGGAACTCCAAAAGGGTGTTTCCCTTGAGCTGCTCGAGCAGTGTGGGTGCTGTACCTGTCTGCAGTCTTGGCTGCCACCTGGGCCTTGGTAATGGCTGAGGAACATTCATCTATTTCTTTGTCAATCTTATCAATTCTGTCTTGCTGGCCTTTAATTTTACGGTTGGTGGTCTCCGTGATGAGGTTTTGCAGCTCTTTCACTTCCCTTCCCATTTCCTCGGCTTTCTCAGCCAGCTGCTCATAATCTGTCAGGAACAAAGGGAATTTGTTAATCCCTGTGACACCCTGGGAACTGCTGGGAGACATCAGGATTTCAGTCACAAAGTGACTGAAGTGATTTAGGCTCTGCTCTATTACTGTGTTGAGAAGTGCACATATTTCTTTATACTGCGAAAAATGGTGAGTTTGACTGTGACAAACACAAAAATACCGCCCACGTCTTTCTGACACTGTTCTACCACCAAAGCTGTTCTGGTGTAAACCCCTAAACACTTATTTCATGTCCAAAGGGTACTTAAACACATGAGATAGGGCACAAGCAGCTATTTCAAGCTCACTCTTTGCATTTATTTAATGAAAAAATGCTCAAAGGTTAAATTTGAAGAACTGGCCACCAACTGTTGCTCAGGAGTGGGTGTGACTGTGCAGTTACTGCACCTGCTGGACAGTATTATTGCACAAAAAAGGATGTGTGCCCACCACAGACTACAGGGATTTATTTTAGACTCATGTAATAGTCTAGTTAGAACATGGAAAGAGCCTTCACTTGACTTTAATAACATTATCTCCTCATTACTGATTCTAATTAAACTAAGTTTCCCTATGAATAAGTATGTCACACAGCCATAAAAAGCTAACGAAAGAAACAAAATACTACAATTAAAGTTTAATTCAGCTTGAGAAATCGCAAAAAAAGAAATGTTTTTTTATTCTCTAATCTCTAGAAATACCTCTTACCCCCCCTTAGAAGAAATGAGGTCCCAAACCAAGACACGGAACTGAAGCACAAAGCCCAAACCATTCCTTCCTCTGTTGATTACCATTTTAATCTCTACCCTCTTCTCCACAAAATATACCTTTTTTATAACCCTCCAGGGCTTTTTCCAGTTCCTGCTGTTTGGTTTTGTCAGGAGCAGCAGCAACGACGTTCGCTTCAAGTTCCTTGAGTTGTTTTTTCAGATGAATTTCTTGCTCAGCAAAACTCTGGGGAGAACACAACAGGGTTGGGATCTCGTCCTTGGACTCTCCTCGGGACTGTGTGGAGCTGGGAAGAGCCCCAGGACATTCCTGCAGAGCTGAGGTGCTGCTCACCTGGATACTGGCCGTGTACTTCTCCGAAGTGTTCCTCATCTCCCAAATGTCCTGGTGCAGTTTCCCTATGGCCTCTTCCAGCTGGGATTTCTCTTCCTTGCACTGCACGGCTCTTTTAGAATCCTTCTGCAGCTGCGACTCCATTTGATTGACCTACACAGAAAGAGAGGATCTGGTGTCACTGCCACAAACAAAGCACAGTCTGTGAGCTCTTCAAACACAAGGACCAAGTGGAGTAAAAAGGTGACAATTTGATAATTTGCAACAAACATCAGCTCTAACAGTGAAAAATGAGGGGCAACTACAGATTAAAACCTAAAAGAATTGAGAAGAAAAAGCAATCTGCATCCTGATATGCCAAAGTATTCCTGAAATGCAAACTGGTAGGAAAGTTCTGACACTCCTTGACAAATCTTGCACGGACATCACTGAGGGCCCAAACCTGTCTTTTCTGTTGTAGTGCTCTGCAGGAAGTGGTTCCTTATGATCCGTATCTTCCATGTTCTCATCTCTACCTCCAATCAGTTCCCAAGCTACCAAAGGTACTAAACATTCAATAATGGGCTTATGACACTTTGGCTGTGAAAAAGTGCACAATCCCAGGATCACAGAGGCTGGAAAAGTCCTCCAGGTCATCGAGTCCATCCTGTGCCCCCACCCCACCGTGTCCCCCAGCCCAGAGCACCGAGTACCACGTCCAGTCCTTCCCTGGGCACCTCCAGAGATGGGGACTCCAAACCTCCCTGGGCAGCCCCTGCCAGGGGGCCTGCCTGACCACCCTTTTAAGCACTTTAGAGCACCATAACCTCTGCTAACTTTGTGAATTTGGGCTTTATAAACCATTGTTAGTGTACCTTACATCCCACGTTGTCCCCTGCTCCTGCTGATTTCAAAGGACACACACACACGTGCTATGAACTGCCAAACCATAAGGAACTCTGAGGGAATTCCCCTTTTCATTAGGATTCCGTACTAACCTCTTCTTCTGAGACATCCACGACGATGGAGGGTCCCATCCTGCCCTTCACGGGTTTCCCCCCCCCACTCATCGTTCCTGCAGCACAGGGGATGAGGAGAGGTCAGAGAACACGTTGGGCTTCCGTATCGCCTACAAAGTGCAAGTGTGTGCTGCAGTACCTGACACCTCGATGATCTGTCCTTGCAGTGTCACCACCCTCCACCTTTTATCCTCTTGGAATGCCACTCTGGTGGCTTCATCCAAGTTTTTAGCCACCAGGGTATCCCGCAGTGCGAAGTAAAAGGCCAGGCGAACCTTCTCATCCTTCACCTTCACCAGGTCAAACAGCCGGGGGATATTTTCAGGAGTGGAGATTTTTCCCATTTTATTTTCCCATACGGTCATCTATACCCACAAAGGAAATAAAGGAATGAGAAGTCCTTTAGGATAAATGCTGAGGTCATTCCATCATTCTAAGGGATGTTAAGGCTTTAAAGTGAACACAATCAGACTGTAATTAACAGTGAAACAATTAGTTTTGCCCAAGCTCTGGGACTCACCTTGTCCAGGGCTATAAAGGTGGCAACTCCAATCGTTCCTGCCTTCAGGAAGTTCACACAGACCTGGGCAGTGTCAATGGTGTCCACAACAATGTGGTCCAAGGCTGCACATGATGAGGAAATGGCCACATCGTACTTGTCGTCGATGGCTCCCAGATCTCCCTGAGGATTGAGGTGGAAACACAGGGATGAGCTTGGCAGCTGTGGCTGCTCTTGGGTGTTTTATCCTTTTTAGTAAATCTGTGCATTTTTAAAAATGTACATACACTGAACAGACTCATTTTCCTGAAGCAGAGGTAATTCTCCTTGGATGGACAGGTGGGGAAAAATTGCAGAATACAAAAAGAGCACTTTTACATTTACATTGTTATGCAATAGGAATGAACTCTACCTCAGCTCTGAATTTTAAACTAAACTTGGAAAGAACTGAAAACCACTGCTTAGAAAGAACTGAAAAATGTTCTAACTTAGAGCAATTCCACAGGATTTACAAGTCTGCTCTCTAAATTCCCAGCACCAGAGAAGTGAGGCATCCCACATTTACTCAGTCACAGAAACACCACTCAGTTCCTCTAAAGTTTAAGCCTAAAATTGTAAGAGCCTCCTAAAAATTTACCAGTCTTCCATATATTCCAGGGATATTCCCAGATTTCTTCTGCTGGAACAGAGCCTCGAGCACTTTTCCGCGACTGCGACTTTGTGCTAAAGAACTTTTGGCTTCTTCCACTTTTTGCCGCAGGTTCCGCACAAGATCCTTCACTTCCAGTTCCTCCCTTCCCAGCTTCTCCAGAGCCATCTCTTTCTGGGGATTCAAAGAAAGAAAGACACTGTCTCAGCCTCATGAAAACTCCTGGAATCAGGCATTATCTTTTATTTTGGGGAATAAGAGAGGAGCAAGGAATGAAATTCAAATAATCCCAGAATGGTTTAGATGGGAAGGGATCTTAAAGCTCATCCAGTCCCACTCCCTGCCATGGGCAGGGACACCTTCCACTAGCCCAGGTGGCTCCAACCTGGCCTTGGACACTTCCAGGGATGGGGCAGCCACAGCTTCTCTGGGCAAAACCTGTGCCAGGGCCTGCCCACCCTGAAGAAGGCTCAGAAATACATCCATTTATTTATTTTAACATGTCTCAGTGTGATATTTAATCTGATTCCCTTGCAGGGATATGCAGGATGTAATTTCAGTGCTTCATGTTAACACTGGCTTAACCCAAAATAAGTGTGAAATCAAATACTTACTCCCTCAGTGAAGTATTGGAATATAGGGTTTGAATGTTGTTTTACTTGAGATTTTTTGGTTTATTTGCCCCACGATTAGTGTTAACAATTTCCTTTGGTTTGTGTCCCAACAGTGTGCTGTGACTAAAGACATTAAAGAGGAAAGTCAACGTCACCTCCTTCAGCTGCTGCTCAGCCTGGGGCAGTCTGACAGCGATGTCTTTGATGGCAGCTTTCCTGGCCCTCAGGGTCTCCGAGGTGCTGCTCAGGGCCTCCTGGGCCTGGCTGAGCTGAGCCACGGCCGCGTTGTACCTGCCCAGGCAGATCTCCAGCTCCGCCTGCGTCAGCTCCACGTTGGAACGGGCCTCGGTCACTTCCTTGCTGAGCTCCATGAGCTGCTTCTCTTTGCCCTGCGAAAGTACCCGAGGTTACAAAGCAGCAACTGTGGGGGTTGTTACATCAGTCCCACTGTGGGAAAGGAGAAAGAGGAAATGGGGTGTTCTTTCACAGCTCTGCTATCAGCACAAAACAGTCCTGTGCTCTAGAAGAACCAGGATTTCTTCATTTATTAACATATTCTGTGTGGAAATTCATAAAGGCCTTTTGTCCTAATTATAAAGAACTTCAGGGAATTATCACAGAACATTTCCATATAAGCTTTATATTATTTTCTCAGTTTGTACTAAATTACAGCTCAAGTGCAGAACCCACATTTTCAAGTACAGAAACTAACCCCCCCAAATTTACAGGATAAATTTCCAGCCTCCAGGTGTTCATTGATTGAACAGCTTCAACAACCACCACCAGCTGTTAGAGTAGTTGTCCATTAATTCAAAGGCAGATTATTAGCTGGGAAAGGTTTGGAACATCCCATTCCAAAATATCTTTTATTTAAGCAATATATTGGCTTAAATGGTTTGGTGGGAGAAATGAAAGCGCACTCAAATAATGGAAGTGTAAGATTATTTAATATAAATATAGGAATGATATACTTGGATCTCTATAAGGGCAGACAAGAAAAATTTAATTATAAATTGAAGATTAACTTCCCAATGAGGCTCCACTGAAGTAACACCTGAAACAGTGGAACTGTCATAGAAAATGGCATTTCATAAATGTCCTGTGATTGTTTCCTTCAGCAGAGTGAAGTTTACACAGCAAGTTTTCCAAGTCACAACTGCTCAAACCTCTTTTTCCTTCCGAATTTCTTTTGTCTCCTCCTCAAGACTGGCCTGAACCTGCAGGAGTTTTGCTTCCTCCTTCTCCTTTGCCTTTTCCAGGAGCTCCTTCTTTGCCTTTGCCTCGTCGATGGTTTGGACACTCGTGGAAGGGACTTTCTTCAGTTCTTCTACCTGCGGAAAGAAAAGGCTTTTACCTCCCTCTCCCACTGAAAACAAGGGAATTCTTCACTCACTTGATCTAAAGAGCGACTTCAGATCACAACAGCTGGAAACAACCAACCTGATAACACAGGTCCACTAAATTAACTACATTGAGGGACATAATGCACTACTGCAGGAAGTGATTTGCAAACAAAATCTCTGGCTGATTTAAAGGACTTAAAATATCTGATTAAAATAATTTCAACCCCCCTTTTCCATCTTCTTTGTTGCACAAATTGCAACGGGTGTCTTTTCTATTTTCTTCCAGCTGCCCAAAGATGTTCTCACAACCCATTACACTTCTCCAAGTAAATCAAGTTGTGGTCCAATTACCTTTTCTTTATCCTTTTGAAGCTGCTTCTCCAGTTTTTTAATCTTGCCTTTGGCATGTTTTAGATTTTCCCTCACTCTCACATCCTGCATATCCAACTGACTAAATTTTTCTTTATTTTCCTCTATTAACTTTGTCATTTTATTTAATTTCCTGAAGGAAAAAACAAAGAATGATCCATTTCGTACAGTATAAAAATAATGTCAGTGGAGTACAGAGAACTCAAACCAGTATTACTCAGTTTTTGTGAATAACAACATCCAGTATTTATCATATTGACAGTATTTTCCCTGGGAAAGTGATGTTTCATCAGAAAAATACCTAAATCCATGTACCTAAACATCATGGTTGTAAATCTAAAAAGCACCCCCCAATTATTTTTTTACAGTCAATACAAAGAAACGTTTACTTTAAAACCCATTAAAAATATCAGATATTTGAATATCACCCAGATTCCCTGAGAGGAACAACCTGCAGAACCAAATCAGGCCAATGCAGATTTGTTGTAAATTATTTTTGTGCAAAAGATCATTTAATCCATTCCAGGGAATGTTTAGATACAGCAGAAGTGACTCTGCTCATCAGATAATTTAGGATTTTGGTGGGAGAACAAGTAAAACACAGTACTTGTGAATATATCCCTAAAATACTTACTTTTCAATTTCTTTCAGAGCTTTATTTTTGGTTTTTGTTTCCTCTGCAAGTTTACTACTTTTCTCATTGATGCTTTTTGTTTCTTCGTTGATTTTTTCTTTCTGCATTTCCAGATCCTTTATTCGTTTCTTTAGGTCATGGCTGGGGAAAAAACCACAACAATAAATCCCCAAACTCCACTTTTTTCTATGAAGCTTCACTGTAACAACGTGGTTATGTAAAGTATGAAACTATAATACTAATTATTGGCTAAGAAATGCAAAATATTTCTAATTAGAGACACTGAAGCTGAGTTTAACACCACCCTCTAAAGCCACCCCAAAGCTTTAGAGAATAACTTACATATAGTACTGAGAGATATGATTCTTTTCTTTAAATATTTTGTTTTCCAAACACAGAAACTCAATGGCTTGATTCTTGTCTTCTTCCAAGGCATCCTTTTCTTTTTCCACCAGTTTAACTCGATTTAACTGAACAAAACAGAGGGTCAGAGCTGGGTCAGAGCCAGGACTAGAGGAGCAAACCACGAGGAGAAAGCCCCCAGGACCTTTTGTAGGACACAGCTCTGGAGAACTGGAGATCAGGAATCAACTCTGAGAGGGGATTTAGCACAAGCTTTCTGAAATAACACATAAATATTTCAATATTTCAATCTTTTAGAGTTAATTCTGCAACTAAACATCTTTTGTTTTCCTTCACAGCCTTTAAAACAAGTCTGCAACACGATTAGGATTTACCAAGGACGCAGTAACTAAAAAGAACTTTTATTATTTAGAACTTTTAGGACTTATTTAATACTTTTAGAAGTCAATGCATCAATACAATGTTCCGAAAGCAGGTTCTGCAACAGATCTCCACGAGTAGCTCAGTGTATTTTTAGTTCTCCTCATACAGCTCTGTGTGCATCCCTAGAATTCTAGAATAATGCTGTAAGAAATGCTAAATAAAAGCTTCCCAGGCCTCACCTTCTCTCCCCTGAGCTCATTCAGGAGCTCCACCCTGCGACACAGAGTTTGGATGGGCTCCTTCAGCCGTCCAGATCCAATTATATCTTCCAAATACTCCAGCATCCCTTCATCGTGCTCCGTCTGCCCTTTGGGCTTCATCATCGAGATCTGTTCCACTTCCCCCTTGGAAAAGAAAAGTTTGGTGGTTTCTGTGCTTTTTTTTTTTCTGGGGGAAAGAGTATTCTGGAAAAATACAAACATCTATGGAACCACAACTATTGCAGCAGGAATATCACTAAGAATCAGTAAGGTTGGAAAAGACCTCCGAGCTCATCCAGTCCAACCTCCACATGCATTTGGGAAAACCAAGATCAAAAGCAATGGAAATGGTGATGTGTCTCTTCTGGAGCCAGCATTTAGGCATAACCACTCCTTCAATTCTCTGAAGATTCAAAATCGATTGTGCCAACCTAAAATAAGGAAGAGGAGAATAAAGCATGTCCTTGCTGATGCAGCTCTCAATGGCCTGAAGGCACTTTAATGAGGATTGAAGACTCTTTAGAAACCAGGAGGTCCATAAAATCACACCTGAGGGATGAACTGGAACTGTAATTCATTTAATTGAGGCTTCCTTGTTGGAAAAAGAAAGAGATTATTTAATATCGGCTTCCTTGGTTTAATTTTCCTTTATGCACAGCATCAATGTTAAATTATTGAGGTGAATAGTAACAATGATTTGTTATTTTTAAAAATAAGAATCAGGATGGATCAAGCTGAGCCAATCAAAGACTGTTTGTCTTATCATTAGCCAACAAAACACTCAATTATTGATGTTTTATGCTTAGAACAGTTACCATTTTTGCCCAAGTGATTTAGTTGCACACACTCAGTTCACAATGACACCTAGTGACATCAGGTTTTCTTCCAAATAGCAAATATTTAGTTGAGTAGAACAGAAAAGGTGAATGTTTACAAATTGTACAACATTAAGAATTGGTATTTACTCAGGTAAACCTTTCCTGAAAGTAATTCTGTTGTTAGAGTAAAACACAGAGGCAGAGGGCTTTCTTTTCATTTAAAATTCTGGATGTTAAACACATCTAAGTTTTTATTTTCTGGTTACCACTGTGCCTAAAAAAGTGTCAGCAGGTTTGACAAGACAAGAAAACCCAACCAAACTCTTTATTTTGATTTCTTACACATCTCAAAAAGCCAAACAATCAGTTTTCTAAAAACTGTTGCTCCATTATATAAAATTCCATTTCCACATTTGCTCCACTGCCCCAAAAGTAGGGTTTCTACACCAAAACCTGCCCATCAGCTTATGGGCAGGAAACTGTGCAGCCTCCTAAATTTCTGTGGAATTGTCACCAGTCTCTATTTTTCCTTCTTGCATTAAAGCATTTCCTCTGTTTACATGCAAGAAAAAACAACCACAGGAAAGATTAATTTGGATGCTGAGCATCGAGACTGAGAATTTCCTACACTGGATGTATATCCCTGATTTAGGTGCTGTAAACCACAAAACTCCCCTGGGTTTAACAGGAAAAATCAGGAATTCTGGACAAGCAAGCAACGTGAGTCAACTTTTTTTAATTATTTGGCTAAATATAATTAACCATCTCGGAGCCACAACCATCTAAGATGATGATGAGTTGTGAGGTTTCTCTGTAGCTCACTAAGGGAATACTTGAATTATTTTCTTATCAAGAGTAAAAATATTTAGGAACTATTAACTGAGTAATAGGAGTTTTAAGTATTATTTAATATTTATAGTTAATATTTAAAGAAATCTGTTTATCTCACTCCTATAGTGAAAATACTTCAGAAACTAGCAGGTTTCCAGCTATTTTAATTGATAAAGGGACTGAAAAAGTAGCCATGACAGGGGACACACATTTTACAACTGTGCAATGTTAACACTGTTAACTAACCTGGTAACTGTGCTCATCACTTGAGGCATGATCTGAATTATGGATTAAAACCCCCCAAAGCAAATTTGCTCATTTGTGTAGGGCAGGATCTCCCGAAACTCGGAGGAGCACTTGTGAAAGTGAAACCAAGGCAGCACAGGCAGCCATTTGTGGAGAGGGGATGAGAACAGGCTTGGGCACGGTTCACACACACCTACTTCACGTGTCACCAAGAAGCCTGGGAAATCCCTGATCCTGTCCCTCAGTTGCCTCCCCCTGGGTCATGGATTCGGAGAGGGAGCAATGTGCAAAGAAAAGCAAATCAAAGCTTGTTGAGACAATCAAAATGGATGTCAACACCAAGGCCTTGGTGACGTGGGCAGAGCTGACAGTGCTGGAATGGCTACAGAAGTTCAGGAGGCACTGCATGGAAAAGCAGCAGATCTGCTCGGCCTGGAGAAGAAGAGCTTTGGAGTGACCCAACTGTGGCCCTGCAGTGCCTGAAGGGGCTACAAGAAACATGGAGAGAGAGTATTTACAAGGGCTGGAGGGACAGGACACAGGGAATGGCTTCCCACTGCCAGAGGGCAGGGAGAGATGGGATATTGGGAAGGAATTCCTGGCTGTGAGGGTGGGGAAGCCCTGGCACAGGTTGCCCAGAGAAGCTGTGGCTGCCCCATCCCTGGGAGTGTCCAAGGCCAGGTTGGAGCACCCTGGGCTCAGTGGGAGGTGTTCCTGCCCATGGCAGGGGTGGAACTCGGTGGGCTTTAAGGTCCCTCCAACCCAAATCAGTCTGGGATTCCATGTTTCTGTACCCACCAAGGCTTTTGGGAAGACTCTACACTCAGTCCAAGAGCTCTCCATGGAATTACAGACCCGACTTCAGCTTATGCAGTGTGGGCGGAGCCTTCTCCATGAGTGTGAATCCACTGGGATGCAGGAACAGCACTAGTTAGAGGTGGCAAACAAACTCTGGACAGCGAGCACTCATCTCAGCTGCTACCCAACATCTCAGGGCAGTCACCAGAAAACCACAACTGGGACATTCTAAAACTCAACCTGAGCCGTGGAGACATTTCTAAGGAAATGATGACAAATCCAGAGAAACCTTCTTTGAGACCAGGCTGCAAGGTCACAAGTGCAAGAGCCCTTCTCACCTCAAAGTGATTTCCCCTGATGAAAAGGATCAGGAGTAACTTCCAGGAATTTAGGACCTGTCTTTCTCTGCACAGCTGAACTCGTGAGGAGGTGAACTAGCGTTCAAGATACTTCATAAATTCAGATTTCTATTGTGCCTAAGGAAAGAGCAAAGACTTTTAAAGGAAGTAAATTGTAAAAGCCTTCAAGAACCAGTGTAAGAACTGATCATATTAATGTTTAAACTCAGTTGAGGACTGAGGGTCAGTGTGGGGTGAAGCAGCAATGCCAGACACTGCCCAGGGGTAATCCCTGTGCCCACCCTGTGGAAGCCCAGGAGGATTCCAGGGATGCCCAGAAGGATGTTTGAGGACTCACAGCAGTGGCAACAGCAGGTTCTACCACTGGTTTCATGGTCTGAGGCTGCCCTACAACTACTTTTTTTCCCTAAAATTAAGCAAAGACAGCCGATCCCCTCAGAACAGCTTTAACCTGAGTTTAGCAAGGCTTTTTTGGCACATAAAGATCCGAGTTTTAAACAAGGTTATATTTTTATAAAGGGGATAAAGGGGAGTTTTCTGCCACTCTTACACTAGTCTAGAAACAAGATACTTCTGCTCACTCCTGAGGTAACTCCCAGGTGCTGCTCTTGGCACACAGCAGGATCATGTTCCACAAACCTTCCTTTACATTTGTGACCGGAGGCTTTTTTTTCCAAAGCTGAGGAATCTGACTGGCAAAATGTGCTAATGCCAATACTGACAGGTGGTATAAACTGGGGCTTTTGGTCTTTTGTGCTGTGCACAGTAATTCAGGCTGTGATGGTGCTGAACTGGAATTAGGGAGTTCCAGGGGACAGCTGATGTATTCCATTCCAAAATTCTGGTATGAAACGAGACGGGGACAGCAAAAATTACTGACAGTGACCTTAAAACTCAAGGAGAATTAAACAATATTTTGGGGCCTGGAGGAGACCTTAAAGCTCATCCAGTCCCATCCCCTGCCATGGGACACCTTCCACTCTCCCAGGTTGCTCCAAGCCCAGTCCAACCCAGCTTTGGACAATTCCAAGGATGGGGCAGCCACAGCTTCTCTGGGAAATCCATTCCAGCCCTCCCCACCCTCACAGGGAAGGATTCCTTCCCAATATCTAATCTAAACCTGCTCTCTGTCAGGATTAGTCATTTCTGGAGAGCCTAGAAAGATGTTTGCTTTTATTGATTACTACCTCGTCCTCTCCTCCCTGAATATCAGGGAAAAATACCTTTGGAAGGCAGTGTTATGCAACACCCTGAGTTTTGTCACGCAAACTGCTAATGGAGCATTTGTTCCACAGAATAATTACGGCAGGGAGTAGGCAAAAAGAGTTTTCCAGGATTGTGGGTTGTCACTGAATTTCTGGTGTCTTAATGTGAAGCTTTAAAACAAAAGTGCTGAAAACCTCAGGATAGAGGTTGGAAGCCAGGAGCTGGAAATGTATTTGCTCTGGGGGGGAGCACAGGGTACTTTGGGTGGTTTTGGAGGGGAATTTTGCGTTGCAGTTGCTGCGGTTTAGTTTTTTGAGGGTTTCTTTGTTAGCACCAGTCAGATTCAAACAGGGCAATGTGACGTCTGACTGAAAATCACAGTGGTTTGCTCAGGAGGAACAGTCTGAGAGAAAACATCGCCTAGAAAGTGCAACATTATATCTCAGAAAAACCTCCCCTGCCTGGGGACCAGTCAAAACACAATTTGTTTCAAAATCACATTAAACCACCACCACATTTTACATATGACAACTGCAGCTCTAATATTTAGTATTTTGAGAATATTTCACTAGTTTCACTCTAGCAGCAGCAAATTTTTTTATAACATGAGCTTTTAAGGCTTTTAAAGACCCATAAAAGGAAGTTTTCTTATTGAGTCCAAAATCTTTGAGTGGTGCTGAGTATCAGCAAACTTTACTGGAATCCCAACATAATAAGAGTCATCTTGTAACTTCTTAATGCTGTCAATAAGTACATTTAATTTGCTTACTAAATTAACTGATTAAATGAATTAGTTTGCAACTGTATGGTATTACATAATTCCATTTCATTTGAGTGATCTCTGAATGCAGAGTGATCAGAACATTTAATTCAACTTTGTCAACCACCACAAGATTAATGGTGATGGAGTAGAATTATATAAAATACTAAATACTACTAAATACTACTACTAGTACTATACTAAATAAAATTTAAATGCAAACATAATGAATTTCAGATTAAAACAGTTACAGTAGGAATGTTTGTTCCTAAAAAAAAAACGGGCTGAGTTCATAGGAAAATTGAGAGCACACAATTTGGAAACAGGATTTTCTTTTCATGCAACAGGTGATCACCAAACTTGTCCTCTGAGCACTGACCTGAAGCTGCAGAAAAAGGGGCTTGCAGCTCTCACTCCCAGTATTGTGGAGGATTAGAGCAGCCAGAGCCAAAAGTCTGGGTTTTTTTGGTCCTCTTGAAGCAAATCTACCTTTATCAATCCAAATTATAACCCAATTTCAATTATTTACTGAACTTTTTAACATGGAAGCCTGGAGAGAAGTGCCCTGGCATACAGCAAACTTCTCTTAATAAGATAATAATGCTTAGGGTTTTCAATGAATTTTACAGAGCACAGTAATATTTGAATTTCTCTCGAACAGTGAAGCAAGTGGAACATGAAGAGATTTTGCAAGTGCTCTGACAGGAGCTGCAAACAACACATGCAGCTTCTCAGCACCAGCAGCATATGGAGCAATGGCTCAGGCAGCCAGAATGCCACAGTGACACTGGATTTGCTTGGAGAAGAAACATGAAAACATCTGGAATGTTTATTATAAGAGCTGTTTTTCTACAGAAAAAGATAAAATGGGGAGTAAAATGAGAGTCTCAAGCTGCCATATCATCTGCTAAGCGCTCGCTTGGAAGTTGGGTGGTTCTGACTTGCCCCATCTGACACCAGTTCCCTCACTACATTTTGATTTTCTACTTGGTGCAATCAATTCCTTGCCAATAAAGGCACCAAAGTGCATTTTCTCTCAGAAAAGCCTCCAGTGAGAGAAGCCTTTCCATTTCCCTGTTCGCAACTTCCACTGTTCGCACCTTCTCTCCCGCTTTTTAACTTAATGACACTTGGCTTTGGGGTGTTTTTTTTTCCCCACTTTGACAAAATAGTAGCTCTCACTTTTTAAGCAGGAGTACAGTAAAGAATGGCAAAAATAAATGCTACATTTGTGTACCTTCAATTTTCCAGACTGGTAATTTCAATTGGACTTGATTTTGATCCATATTCCCTCCTCCCATAAATTTTGCCCATGAATTCCAATTCTATATACACAGATTTTGGAAGCTATATATTCCTGTAACCTCATTATTCTCCTGCAAACATGACTGTAATACAGCTCTTGTGAGCCACAACAGGTTGTTTTGGGATTTTTTTCCCCCCAATTCCATGTTATTTCTGCTATTACTTGGTGCTTGCAGCCATATCTCATTTTTACCCTTCAGTTTTACCAAATGGTGATTCTACAGGAGAGGAAAAAAAAGCTACTAAATACTTAACTTTATGCTCTGCCTTCAAAAAAATTGTTATAAACTCTGAGGAAATAAGAAAGTCAAGCAATAAATGCACATATAAAAATCTACAATGTCACTACTGTGCAAAGAGGAAATACTTAAAATGAGCCTGTTATTCAGCTGTTTGCACAAAACTACTATTCTGCATTCTGGAAATAATTTAAAAGTAGCCTTTGTCGAGCTGTTTGCACATCTGTCTAATTTTAGAAGCTTTTTTAAGGACATTCTTGCGTTTAATACAAGAACACAAATTAAGGGCAAATCTAGAGTCACTCTGGAATGTCAGGCAGTAACTGGCAAACTCAACCTGCAGGGTTTGACTTCGGATTGTTGGTGTGTTCTAACCAAACCCTTGGATTATCACTCCATTCCACACTGCCCCTAGGAAAGGGCTTCTCTCCTTTCCATATTTCCCTGTTTTTCTGAAGAAGTCTTATTGGAACAACCCTCTCTTCCCCACTCAGCCCAGATTTTTTTTATAATCCCATTTATAATGCCACCTTGTGCTCCAGCGTTGGTGTGTCTCCTCAGGAACACAGCCCTCAACAATTGGGAATTTCTGGCCTATCTCACAGGGAGAAGCAAAGCTGCTGTCCCTCATTTCCTCCCCTAAACACTGGGAGCGAGTCCTATGTTATTTCCACCAAGCAGCAGGTGAAACACTTGATGGAACTTCCTTTCTGGCAACTTAACCTTGCCATGGGATAAGAGTTAGATCCAATCAGTTACAGAAGTACAGACATGGAAAATCACTGTTTAGACCTGCTTAAGATCACAGGAGAATATTTTAATTAAGTCTATCAAACACATCTAAGTGAAATGCTACTGTAATTAGCACAAAATTTACTCCAAACAGTTTCAACTTGTTTGCAAGTAGCTTCTTAAGTAAATTCAAATCAACTTAAAGTCTGCTACCATTAATAAAAACTTATTTTAAAGTCCTGTGCTATTACTGCTACAATATTTATTTGCAAAGTGGCTGGCTGGGAGTTACCTATGGAATTCCACTTCCCTGTTGGATGGACTCTCCTTCTCTTACCTTGCCAGGCTGCAGAACCAATCTCAGGGGTGTTGCTGTGCCTCTTGTCCCAGCCATGTCCCCCCTGCCATGTCCCAAAGTGACATTCCTTCCAGCGCTCCCACTGCTTGAATAATTCCCAATTATTAATCAAGAGCCTGAGAGCTTTTTGTCCCCTCCAGGTCACCACAGAGCAACAGCAAACACCCTCCCTCAGGGTTTTGCCCAGCCCAGTCAGAGCAGCTCCAAGTCTTTCAGTAAAAGTTAAATCACTTTATTTGTTGTTCTTTACAGATCTACAAGGTACTGAAGAGGGAGCATCAGGTGTGGAAGACAAAAAAAAAAAAAAAATAGCAGCAAGATGCCAGAACCTCTTTTTTAAGTGACAAGATGCACTTTTTCCTGTTGCAGTTTCAGGCTGGGCAAGCTCATTAACATGCATAATAGTTGTAATAATTGGGATAATTAATATTATTATAATAATGCAAAATAATTGTCTGTTCCTGACACACTAAAAGCACAGAACAACTTATTAAAAAGCATGCAACAGAGTGTTAGAACCTAAGGAGCACAAAAGTGACAAACTCCTCCTGTTTTGTGTTGGCAACGTCCCCCTGTAAGCAGAGCCATTTTAAAACCAGATTTATTTCAGTTAGTGAGTTCAGGCACTGAATTTGTAATTGTTCTAGAACTACTCAATTAGTGTCACATTTGCTGTCTTTCCACAGGTGTTTTTTGTAATGTTACCCACAGAAGTCAGCAGCAGTTTGATTTTAACATTTTCGGTTTGGCATCAGCAGAAATACCTATATCAAAACTCAGCTTGGCCTAAGCTTTCATATTTTAGCCTAAAAGCACCAAAATCAGCAGAAAAAGACTGAAAAATAGAGGGTGAAGTGGGGAGAAGGAAGTAAAAAAAAAAATAGAAGCAGTCTTGTAAAAAGCAAACATTTTCCATTGAGTAATGCTAACTATGCTTGCAAGATAAAATCAAGTACCTAAAGGTGTTGTTACTACATGTAGGACACGTTCTCCTACAACTTACTCTTTAGTACTAACCAGGGAGTATTGTGTCACACACCCAAACCAGCATTTGATAATCCTTAATTAACAGTTTTTGCCCAAAATGTATAGTAGAGGTGAAATATTCTAAATCACACCCTACTGACAGAGTCAAAAATCAAAGAGATTTATAATTGATTTTAAATGAGAAATACTTGGTGTCACATTAAGCTTAGTTTAATTAAATTATTAGTGTTGCTATTAAAAAAGAAGAGTAAAAGCCAAATAAATCTGTTATTTATCCCTTCAATTTTAAATAATTTGTAAAACATTGGGGGAAAAAAGAGCAATTCTGGTGACAGTAGTTCAGGCTTAGATGGTCTCATTTACATCTAAGTACAATTTTTTTAGGATTTGGCGTTTGAAGTTGTGCTGTCATTCTGTGGAAAATCTTGCTACATTTCCCAACTGGAAATATGCAATTTGAAGGATCAAATCAGTGGATTTCACAATAAAAAGGCACAAAACCTGCTGTACAAAGAGAAAGGACTTTTCCCTCAGACAAAAAGACTGTAGAAACAGAAAATCTCTGTTCCTGAGACAAAGAGTCTGGTGGGATGAAATTAAAAAATACTGGTGGGAATCACTGGTTTATGCCTTAATATTGGCTTTACCTCCCCCCATTTCCCTTTGTAGGGGTGGAAAGCATGAAATTCCAGCTGTTAGGAAAAGGTATGTTCCCCTCTCATTGATAACTTCCTGGGAAACAATTAGTGCGAGAAGAAAACGAATCACATTTCGGGGAAAAAAATAGAAATTAAATTAAAAAAGCAATACTCCTTCCCAAATGTTTCCTTCCCCCGCTCCCAGTGCTCCAAGGGAATGTTCTCCAACACTGAGCTTTATCTCTGCACCCTCATTTCTACCCAGCTTCACCTTTCACTTTACATTTTCTCCCCTTCTAGGAATTTTGGCAAAATGATCCTTCAGAGCCACTCTGCAGGAAAAAAAGGGAGTATTTACTGCAGTTGTTTTCTTGGAGGTACTTCTCGCTCCATCTTGAAGCAGAAAATACAGGGATAAAGTGGTGGAGGAAATAATTAATTGGCATGGAGACTTGAAAACAGAGATATCCTCTTTTTGTGGGTGTAGCTGCAAAAAAGGCCGGCACAGAAAGGCTTGAGGAAGTGAAGCAAACACAGCCACCCAGCTACAAGTTTTTATACTTTTTTTTTTTTTAGAGGGGAACTGGAAGCTCCTTTGACAGAAACAGGCCTAAAATAAATTCTATTAAAATATTTCAGACCTTAGGAGGCTCTAACTGATCACTAATTTCTAGGTCAGAGGAGATTTGGGAACTCCTTGGTGAAATAATTACAGGTAACTGCTGAAATAGTTATTTAATTTAATTAATATTTAAATACTTCCATCAAGTACTTGAACTCAATTTACATTTCAAGTAATTGTTTGGCACATAGAAAAATTCTCCTTATTTGAAAGCTAGGGAAAAAAAAATAAAAAAAAAAAATCAGTGTGGTTCTCTTCAGCCTGTCTTTAAAACAGAAGCAAGCAAGCTTCACAATTTTAAGGTCAAACATGAATATAAATGATATTATATTGACAAATTCTGTGATTATTTTTCCAGTGTGGGTTGTAAACTGGAGCTTTTAAAAACAAGAGCCTGAACTGGCTACAAACCTTGAGCCATTCCTTGAGTCCTCCACAGCAGTTAAACAAGTGTAAACAACAGGCACCCTACATGTGTTTTTCCTTGCCCTCAGTTTCTGTGCACAGTTCATTTTTCCATACTTACTTCCCAGTAAAACCATGTCCCTACACAGGAGCTGCAGGTAAGAGCAGGATCATCAAGGTTTAGGTTAATATCGATGCACTTTTATCCACCAGCATAAACAAGTTGCTGAATCTCTGCCACGCTTAAGCAGCACAATAATATTGGGGTTTCAGGTTTATTTTACTACACCAATATTTACGTGCTGCTAGGGCGGAACAAGCACAACTCTTCCATTCATCCACTTGTCAGGAGCACACATTTCTGAGCAGAAAAACCGACATCAGGATCTTCAAGTGCTTCTCCTGCCTTAAATTTCTGCAGCAGCAAATAATGATTCGCATCTTTAGCAGAGCATGCAAACCATGATGTGCTGCTACAGGACTTCAAGGCCTCCAAAATAAGGCTGCAAACTCCGACAGGAGATTTTTTTGGGAGGGGGAATATAACTTTAAAATTGGGTTTTATTAATCCACCAACCTGTAAAATTAAGAACCTGTTATGATCCAGGTCAATCCCGTGGCTTCGGAGGAGAATTCCAACATCTTTGTATGTCCTTTTCTTCCCACTGATGTGGTAGACAGAGGAATTGTCTCTATAGGCAGTTCGAGACACATAGAATTTGCTGTCAGGAACGACTTCATAATCATCCCCTTCCTGTTTTGGGGAAACACAAAGCCAGAGAAACAATTGCTCTATCAGTGAATTTACCTCATATTTCACAATTGAGCAGAGAAGTTTCATCATGTTCAGGTTTTAAGTCAACTGGGCTCTGAGATGTGCTACAAGTGGGAACTGTTTTAAAGCTGCATTTCAAAAAAAAAGAAAAAAATATTAAAAAACCCTTTGAGAACTGGACAAAAAAATAGCCCAAATTGTTTAAACTGAATTGCCTTCATCTTATGCCTTTCCCACCTTTAATATAAGGCACTGCTCTGAAAATCCTTCATTTATTCTCTTTACCACTGCTTCAAATCACAAAGGAAAAGGCCTACTTAAAAATTTCAGGAGGCTGTGCTATTCCACCCTGGAAATCTCAGATTAGGAAGCCCTGAATGCCTTGATTGCTCTTTGCATTTTCAGCTCCTCTTTTCTAGGGCTTGGAAAAGGAGCTGCTTTGAGCTGAGCAGCTCTAAAGAGAAACTGTAGAAGATAAAAAAGGCAAACATTAAAGATGTGACAAACATGACATCATCAGCTTCAAAAGAGATCTTCGATTTACCTACAAAAGAACAACCAAAATAAAGCTGGGGCTAGGCTTGAAAAAGTTAAAACTGATGCAAGCTGCTTGTAAAAGACTTAAACTGGCCTCCCACTTCCCCAGATTAACCCCCAAGAGCTATCAAATTGCTCTCTAGTACATGCAGAGGGTTTTTAGATCAGAAAGTTGCTTTCAAGATGTTAATACAAAGGCAAGTGGGGCAAAAAAAAAAAAGAAATGTAATAATTTTTGAATTTGGTTATTAATAAACACACCCCTTTTGCTTGTGTTTATGTATGTCAAGTCAAAAGAAAAAAATAAATGTCTTTTAAAACAGTTCACTCAAAGGCAATAAATATTGCCACTTTATTAACACAATTTTTGAAATTTTAAAGTACACTTCCCACTGTTTTGACTGATCCCAAATGTAACAGTTTGGATGTGTGCACAAAAATTCGATTTAAATTAAGAGAAACAAATTCCTCGTACTGCAATTGCAATAAATCAACCAAAAAAGCCCTTAAGTTTTTATCAATACCCGAAGTGACAAGCAAAATAAATATTTTTTTAATTTGCCAACACTTTCTATTTGATTGAAACAAAATATCAGATTCAAAAAAAATTTACTGGTAGGATGTGGGATCCAGAATTTCTGATGAAAAATCTGTTTTAAAATTGCAGGCATGTTTACAGTACATAAAGTGTAAATAAGTTTCAGATTCATTATGTATTTTTCTAAATTTACATAACCTAAAATAGTTTCTAATTGGTTTCAAAAGTTTTGCTTAAATAAGTTTAATTTCTTAATACACACGCTCATATTATAAATTTAAGAATATATATAACATGTCTAAATAAAATTTTAGGGCTCCTTTTAATTGCAGAAATAAGTTTTATCTACTTGAGGTAAATGAGATTACAAGTCTAAAACGACTTCTTCTTAAAATGGTTATTACATATTCCTAAATAGCTTTAAAACAGACATTTACCACATATTAGTCCTGCACAAAATAAAAAAAGAATCCCTACTAATAATTTAAGAGCTACACCACTCAATAGAGGATTTTTTAAAGTTAATTAACACTGATGGTTTACATCCCAAAGGTAAACTAATCATGCTCTGAAGTTTTTCCCCAGTTCCAACTAAAATAAACAAATATTCAAAGTTTTCAAAGCCTCAGAGGAAAAAAAAAAGGCTCCAGTTTTGTGCCTTCCAACACACCTACCTTGTCAATGATCTTTTGGAAGTGGACTTCCACAGTACAGCTCGGGATGTCCGTGTGCTCGTCAGAGTTATGGATCAGCACTGAGAGCTTTTTGGATCTGATTTTTTGGGCTCGATACCCAAAGACAAAAAGCAGGGAATCAATGATATTGGATTTCCCACTGCCATTGGGCCCGATAATACACGAAAAGCGCTGCACAATGAAAGGGAAAAAAAACAAAAGTGATAGTCAAAGGGAAAGAGATCCTGCCCAGTGCACATCACCCAGTGCATTTTCAATGTTTAAAACACAATTCTTCCAGGTCCAGGCAGCTGCTGACTGGCTGAGAGCTCGGGGTTTGCTGCCAAAGGTAAAGCAGCACAGCTTAATAAAAACCCCCACACCTCAGCTGAGCTCAGCTTTCTGCATTTGAGCTGCACTTCGCCAGCATGTTTGCAAGGAAAGTTTCATGATTAGCCACGTAAGTCTCTTGTGGGCACTAAAAAATATTCTCATTCTTCAAACACGGTCCTAAAAGTTCTCCAGCAAACGAAATCAAGAGAAAAGTGTGCTTTTTTAAGCTGTACTGACAAATTAAAATTGTACAGGATTAGAAAGTTGCACTTAACTGTTTTCTCTACTGTCCGATAATGAAAATTTAGAATATTGCTACAGAAGTATTTCTAAAACTTAAATTTCTGTCAGCTCTTTTGAGGTCAGCTCACACGAAAATACAGTAAGGAATACTAACACACAGCAAAGCCTTACCTTCACTTAAAAAATACTTAAGGGAAAACAAAGATACCTTATGAAAAGGTCCCAGGGTTTTCTCCCCTGCATAGGATTTGAAGTTCTGGTTTACAATGTGAGTTATCATGAGCCGAGGAGCACCGGGTTCATTGGTCATTGCTGGAGGTGGGGGAGGAGGGATGCTACCCAAAATCTCTTCTAAACTTCGAGTATCCACCACCTCATCTGCCACTGCTAAAAACCAGCCGAATTAAATAGAAAGGGAAAAAAAAAAACAACAACAACCAACTGTGAGCTCTCAATGACTTGACACCTTTTCAAATGTTCAAGCGAAAAAGCAAACAGCACTTCTATAGGAACCAAACCTCCACTTTGGCCTGTAATTATTAACGTGAGCTAAGTGGAATGAAAATCCTTCTTTCCACCAACTGAATCTTTTTTAAGAGATACTTAAGATGTCCCATCGATGCACTGGGGGATTTGTTCCTTATGTAATTCTTATTCCAACACACTTTAACAGGCACTCTGCAATTACAGCAGCCCCAACCAGCACAATAAGGCTGCAAATCTGAAACAGGCCAAGTCTTTCTAATTAATAAGTGCAAAGCCACATTTCAGGCATGCTCACGAGTCCCTCTGCAAGATTTGGGGAGCTCTGCACGAGGCTCTGAAAGCTGTAATGACAGCACAACTGCTCTGCAAAGACAGGAAGTTTGTTACGAAAACAAACTGGCCCCCTGGATATCAGCAAAGCAGCTTTTCAACAGGCACCGGCAACTCCTTCTTCAAAGAGGCAGCAGTTTTTGCCACTGATTTAAAGATATTAATCTATTTGTCAAGTACCTTCCTTTAATAACTGCACATCTGGCTACCTAAAAAGTCACACAGCTGCTGTTTGGCCAGATATTTTCTCCAAAAACTCAATTGGAGGAACTCAAGAAAATACACTGCTTCATGAAAAAGAAAGTCAAATCATTTTAAGAGTTAAGTAAATAAACTTGACATTTATTCCATTCCAAGAAATCCCATACCATCGGCTGCCTATAAATTTGAAAAATCCTGCTGTTGTACCACAATCTTAAGCACAATGTTCCAGATCAGGAATATGAAATAGGCTTTATTAGGAGAAAGTCTACAAATTGCTTTTGCACTTGTACTGGGCCAAACCCTTTAACTCTTTGCAAGCCCTTTTCACAATTTTAAAAGCAGTTTAAACAAGGCTTTCGGCATTCCTTTGTAAAAGGGGGCAGTCGGTAAATTCAGTTGCTGCTAAAAGGCTCTAGGACCTCCTCACTTCAGCACCGACAGCCAGACCTACCTTGAGGACGACCTTTGTCAGGCTGCTTGTTGCCTTCGTTTTCCACTTCCATGTCACTGCAGGACTCCTCCAAGGGCTCCCTACCCTTCCGACGGGCTGCTGTGGAGGGTTTGCTGCTCTTGCTTGCCATGATCCCTGTTGGCTGTTCCCCTTCCATTCCAAGCACTCAAACTACTGAAGGGATCTATCTCCTTCGCTAACACAAACAAGAAAACCCCGTGATCTAAGCACCACCGAACTACAACCCCCGAAGGAATTTACCTACATGTCTGCCCAGCTGTTCGACTCGCTTAGAAACTACGGACCAGAGGTACTTAGAAGACAAAAAAAAAAATCCACATTTGAAACAAGATATCAAGATTAGGATATACTTTCAGATACGTAACCCCCCCAAAATCAATGGGATAAGCCCAGTCTGTAAAAACAGGCAGAATCTACCTGCTGAAAAGTCGCAGGGACACGTTCAGTGCTGTGACTTTGCTCAGAGAAAGTCACCGTGATGCTGGGGGCAAAAGAGTTAAAGATACATTCGAATAACAAACTGAGTAGCCACACGTTTGTGCTCTCCTGGAAGAACTCTTTACATTTCAGACCCGACACTCGTTTTACTTTCAATAATCCGTGCTAAATATTTATACATCGATACACAGATAAACAAAAGACCTGCGCAATTATAGCAAAGACGTGACTCTTAAACAATTTAAATCAACACACTCATCTCACAAAACACAACGCAACCACTCCTGCCAGCATTCAACGTTTCCCAGAGAAAGCAAAACGAAATACCTTCATCTAGTTGTGATGTTAAAGTTAACTGAGCAAGACCGAGCATTACAAAAGCCATCAGCTGGCACTTCAGCACAGCTCCCAAAACGGAGAAACAAAAAGCACCCGAGGAGAAGAAAAGACGAGGGCAGGAGCGAAACTCTCCCCAAAGAGCTGAAATCGCAGCAAGTGGCGAAGTGAGTTCGCAGAAAAACAGACATGAGAAAGTTTACTTCTCACAAGATAAAAAACTGACGTGGTTAGAAAGTCATCTTACAATTGGTGCCAATCATTTGACGTTTGCAGACCTACCCCCAACCCACACTCTCATGAGAGTCCTTCATTTGGGACAATGGGGGAGGGGGGG
>VZRE01001221.1:0-10171 GCA_013396775.1 Cephalopterus ornatus
GCAGTCCTTACTGAGAGAAAGGTTGGAGCAGAAAAATACCATATATAAAATTCTCCCACCTCCACCCCTGCTTTATCAATGGCCATATCCCTTGTTACACAACCTGAATTATAAACAAATGCACGAACTGTTTGATTGGGTTGCACAATCATACGTCTGTGGCAAGACAGGTTAAGGGGAAGAATTTCAGGAAGAACTTCTTCATGGAAAGGGTTGTCTAGCATTGGAATGGGATGCCAAGGGAAGCATTCAAGAAACAGCTGGGCGTGGCACCCAGTGCTCTGGTCAGGGTGACAAGGTGGGGATCAGTGACAGGTTGGATTCAATGATCTTGGATATCTTTTCCAACCTTAACGATTCTGTGATTCTGTGAGTGTTTACGTATTTCCAAGGCTTTGTCCGTTGTCATGGTTCTGGTCTGAGTTTGTTTTTTTACTTTTCCTTTGCCATTTATTTATCAGTTGCTCAATTGCTTTTCAACACAATTATTTGGTTTTCAGTTTGTACCCAATGCTACCTATTACTTTTGTGGTTTTCAGATGTAAGAACACAAATGCTCCAAGTCTGTACAGCTGCCAGCTGCAAATATGCATGTAAGCCTTGGGGAGTCTGCTTTCTCAGACTGCCATTGCCAAGATATTTACAAATAAAGGGACTAAATTAATCTCTCGTGTGACTCTTTTGAAGCAAAAGATTTGGCCCAGCGTGTTTAAAGAAAGTAATTTACTGAAAACTTTGTAGTCAAGAGTCCACAAAAATTACACTGAAGGCATTTATTTCAATTTATTTCAATAATATTATTCTCACAAAGTACTTCTCAGCTCTTCAATTTTCTGGTTGTTTTCCTCCGTGCTTTGGTTCCGTAACTTCCCTTCCTAAAGAAATTGATGATACATAACTTTAACCCCATTTGGTCTTAAAACTGTTAAACCTCCTGAACTTCTTCGTTATCCCTTTCTTGCTCTGTTAAGTGATCCTGTGCATTCCACTCCTGGCCTAACCCAATCAGACACAATTTTCCAATTTACAGTATAATTTTCAAAACTTGTGAAGAATTCACCACCAATGAAACCTGGTGCCAGTTTCTCCCTACAGGCAACTTTATCCTCATCTTCATCAATCTTACGAACAAAAGGCAAACAAAACCTGATCTAACTTCTGTGGGTTTTGCCACAAAAAGTACCAAGAGCTGACAGAAGATGACGCGGTGCATGAGTTTTTGCTTAAGAGATCATGTCAAGAGATGTCCATTTTAAGCATTATTCTTCAAAAAAGAGCTGGATCAACTAGAAAATATCCAGAAAGGAACAAGGATAAACAGACATATAGAAAATCCTTTCAATATTTGAAGGGAGCCTATAGATGGGAAGATGGGGAGAGACTATTTCCAAGGGCCTGGAGTGACAGGACAAGAGGGAATGGCTTCAAACTGCCAGAAAGTAGGTTTAGATTGGATATTAGGAAGAAATTCTTCCCTGTGAGGGTGGTGAGGCCCCGGCACAGGTTGCCCAGAGAAGCTGTGGCTGCCCCATCCCTGGAAGTGTCCAAGGCCAGGTTGGATGGGGCTCTGAGCAACCTGGGATAGTGGAAGGTGTCCCTGCCCATGGCAGGGGGGTTGGAACTGAATGATCTTTCAAGTCCCTTCCAACCCAAACCATTCTATGATTCCATGATTGTATGAAAACATTTAGGAATCAAGACTGGAAGAGCAGAGGCTAGCTCATCTAAAACAAAAAAAACCCAAGGATCGTGACAGAGAAACATGATATTGTGTTGGTTTGTTGAAAAGAGGACAGACGTATTCCTTCCCTTTAAAAGATGAAAAAAAAAAAAAAGGAGAAAAAAAAAAAACATGTAGCAAGGAGATTTAAAAAAACTGTAGGAAAAGCCTATTAGCAGTACAGATAGAAAAGCATTAGAATAGATTACCTAGGGAGAAATTGAAATCTCCAGTGCTGGATTTATTTAAGTACAAATTAGATAAACATCTCGTCATAATGATTTTAGTAGAGTTGATCCCACCATGCACAAGGGATGGCCCCTCAAGGTCCATTCCAGCCTTATTTTTATGATTCTACTTTCCTAATTCAGCTTGTGCTGAGATTTGTCTGGCACTTCTTCACTTGTCAAAAACAAAGGATTCTTGATGATCTCGCAATTCTTGTCCACAAACCTTTATCACTTCATGCCTCTTCATCACAGGACCTCACAAATCTATAGGTTCTTTCAGAATATTTTGCAAATATTAAGCTAAACCTTAGGATTTTGTACTGTAAGTTGAAGTTCAGTAAAATCTAGTTTGTTCATCAACTACCCTTCAGAGCCAAGAGTTGCCTCTTCAGCCTCTCCTTTTGTACTGTAATTGGTACAGAATTGCTGCTCTCCCAGCTAGATTCCACATAGGACAAGCAGAAATTTCTGATGTGCTGATGCACTGGGCTTGCACCAGAACTCCCAGACTGGGAGTACTGGCTTATACTGTGAGCATCACCCATGTTATAACTGAAGAGAAAGCAGTGAAAAAGCTGAGAAACCAGGTGAAAAATAGAGAGGTTGTAGTCAAGTCACCAGAGAAATTTTTGGGAACATTTGGGAGGTCTCCCATACGTTAAAGACATTGCTGCATGACAGGATAGTGATGGAATAAGAGGAATACGGGAGTCTGCTCTCTGTTCTCAGGGTTATCTTTTCATTTTATCCAATTATTCTTATCTGGGGAATAGGTAAAAGTGGAATAATATTATCACCATTCCACATCATGAAGTTCATGATGTCAGCTCACTTTCCTTCTATGTTACTTGCACTCTACACCCTCTTTGAGTAAGCTGGGCTCAAGCAGCAGGGCTGAAGGCTTGTTTGTGGTCTGTTGTTTAAAAAACTGTGCTGCAACACCAAGAGAAGAAACGGTTTCAAAACCTCCCATCAAATCAGGATAGGCCTGCAATTCACTTCCCAGGAGCTGGAGCACATTTTACTGAGTCAATGAAGAGAGCAAGGCACATTGAATTTTTCCAGGCAGGTACTTGGTTCACCACAAACCATAAAAGAATGGAATTGCTGCAGTTCTGAATTCCTGAATATGACCCTGTCCTTAGAGACACCTCAGCATTTATTGCGAGGGGAAGGTCCAAAGTCTACCTGTTCTCAGTATGATATTTTTAGCTACTCTTTAGTCAGAAATTAATCCTTTGGTGAGAGGCAGTTCAGCATCTAAACAAAGGCATTTAAACAGACCAGTGCCCACGAACAGAACTAAAAACAGAACTAGGGACTTTGTAAATGTCAATAAAGCAAGTGTATCTCACTTTTCAGTCAATTCAGGTAGAGCTGGAATCCCCATGTCTCATTGAAAAGCAGTTTCTGAAGAAACCAGCCCCATTTATTGCTTTGAAACAGCTCTGTTGATGAGTACCTGGGGCTCAGGATGATGTACCTAAGGCATCATAGATGCCACACAGAGCTGGATGCAAATACTGCTTATGTGACCTGTGGCTATCATCATCCCAGAGAATTTTAGTTAACATGTTAGTAACATCTATATGACAAAGTATTTATCCTGTGTCATTTTGTTGCTGCTCCCTGTACAATGGCATATGGGCATTGTCAGCAAAACATGACGTGCTGTGATCTTATAATCTTTTTCACCATTAATTACTGATAATAGAGTGCTGACTAGTAAGATACAGGTTATGACTTCTGAAATGACACTTTTGTGCTCAAAACTGTATCAATTACAGTCCTTTAGAAAAACACAGCTATGAACTGCACTGGACTGGAAAATACGAGAAACCTATGGATACATATATTCAAATATGGGACAATTTATACAGCAAATTAACATACGGAGAGGAAACTTACTTCTTCTTCCTCCAGTCCAGTCAGATCCCAGAAGTAACTCAACCTCATCTGCAAGCGCTTCCATTGTTCAAGGAACATAGTAGCTTTAAAAAAAATAAAACAATTTTAGAAAGATGTAGAAAAACACCTCATTTTGAAATATATTATAGTGCTACAGTTGAATGTTTTTGTCCTGCATGGACATGGTGATTTTTTTATAAAGGACTGGCAACTGGTTCAGCCTCGTGCTTCTCCTTTTTATTAATATGAAGGAACAGATGTTTTACTCTTGTCTCATATATACAGTCTTCTGACTTTCCTCTCATAATTGCTGTTTCCTCTAGACAGCCCTTTGTCTCACTGCTCATGATTTATGGACTTACAGATTTATTAGAAATAGCACTTCTGACTCTTGACTTGCTGGCACCTATTTTCAGATAACGATATCAAAACTAAACCAGGACATGTCGACTAAAAACACCCACTATGCTGATAAAAGCTATACCTATGGATAACTGTGGGCACCATTTTCCATTGAATTATGTCTCACTTCACTTTTTCAGTTGGTGAAAAGGGTATTGTAAAAACATTTTTTGATCACAACAGTATTTACATGACATTGAACAACTTATAGGTAGCCCCACAAAGACATACAACAACGGAGAGTTAGATCCAGCTTCCTTTGACTTCATCTACACTGTAAGAAAAGCAGTGTGAAAAGCTGGAATACTAGGAAAATAACCTGGATCTTACAAGTCATAATCTATTCCAACAGTTAGCTGCAAATATTTTCTGCACAGGTATTCTCCCATCATGTAAGAAATAAATATCATTTAAAGATAGGACTGAGAGCAAATCAAAACATTAAGCAACTAAGCTCCTATCTGTGCTCCTTCCTTACAGAGGAGGGAACATAAAAAAGCTATATTTAGCATGGTTTGAAAACTCAAGGTTTTCAGATATCCTAAATACAAAAACATTTGGTTAGTTTATAGGGTGCTATTACTCATTCCATTTTTTTCCTGTTATACAAAAAGTCAGTTCCACATTTAGCTCTGTAAGAACTTCCTTGGCTTGATGCAGCAGCTGTTCTGAAATCCGCAAGTTTGCACTGACTTACACTAGCAGAGAAACGAAACTGTAAGAGAGTAGGTTGAGATTAGAAATTAGGTAGAAATGCCTTCCTGTGAGGGTGGGGAGGCCCTGGCACAGGTTGCCCAGAGAAGCTGTGGCTGCCCCATCCCTGGAAGTGTCCCAGGCCAGGTTGGATGGAGCTCTGAGCAACCTGGGATAGTGGAAGGTGTCCCTGCCCACGGCAGGGGGTTGGAACTGTGTGATCTTTCAGAACCCTTTCAACTCAAACCATTCTGTGATTCTGGGAAACTGTCCTAATAAATGCATCTGACAGCTGAAATCCCAGAACACCAGTGACATTCAGCACAGTCGCCCAGGTATTACTCTGTTTTGTGAATATGGTCACTTGCAAGCAGGATTGCTGCAATCACAGGGACACTTCATGAGGTATCAGGATCAGCTAGTAAAAGGGTGACTCCTTTTGAGATATTGACCACAGCAAGCCATCTACCCTTTAAAGGATAGAAGACAAGCAGGATGAAAGAATTTTTGTGTCCAACACCACGGTGAAATGAAGACAGCCCAGACGACCACATTGAGCTCTTTTCAGTGTACAGCTGTAATCAGTGTGTGAATGAGGACTGCTTTCAATAGATTGAGGTCTAGATATAACCAGTATAGTCTTCTAGCAGTAAGGCACCAAAATTTGGTGTAATCTAATACTGAAGAGGCAAGCCGGGCAGAGTTATTAAAGGCTACTTTATTTCACTTTGCTGTTCTTTGTATATGCTGGCTGTATTTTCGTGCACTGACAAGCTCAGTCATCATAGTCCCAAGAACAGACTTTTCCAATCTGTGAGAAACATTTTTTGGAGGCAGGCTCAGAACAAATTTTGTTATTCTTACATGCCTTTTTTAAAAGCAGTGCATATGGAACTTTTTGTCCTTTTCTGTTCCACAACGGATTCTCCTAATTTGTCTTAGTGCAAGGATATATCAACATTTTCCTTTGCACGATGCATTGCTGATACTAAAATTCAATTGCTCTGGATGAGGCTGCGTGGAAATGGTCATTTGCATGGATGCAAGTTTACAGGACAGATTCTCTGTTGGGAAAATGCTATTTACCTACAAAAGAGTAAATGAATTGTCCTGCACACAGGTGCTGCCTAAACAATTGCACTGTAACTTGGACAAGACAGTGTAAGCTGTGACACTTCATCTGCCAGTCCACCCTGTAATTGGCAGCAATACGAAATAGGAAAAGAAGTCATTGTGAGAGAATATAAACTCATTCTTTTTTTCCATTTCTCAGTCGTAGTTCTTACATATTCCCTAATTTCTGCTCTAGGGGTTCCAGGAACTGATAAATAAACACTTCTTACTTCCATGACGTGTTCTGTCTGCAAGTTCCTTAAAAACCCTGTGCTGTCCTGACCCAACACCAAACTCCCAATCACTCTTTTCTAAAACAAGCTGTAAAATTTTAATGGGCTTGCAAAGCATGAAACACTGATTGCTGAGGAGTGGCTATAATACAATAACATATTTGCTTCATTTCATATCAAGAATGAAAATTGCTTTTGGGAAACAATGGATAGGGGAATAAAAAATCATTTTACACTAGCAATAAAAACTTTCACAATAAAGATCTAGAGTATATAAGGACATAACACCAGTAATAATTCATGCAAGTACGGTACACACACTTTTCAGGGCAGAGGTGAGGCCAGAAACAATAAGAATAATACTCAATGTATTCATTTGTGTTCATGAAGTGTTTTGATATCCTCAGTGAGACAGAGATATTTGCCATTAAAGAAAACCAAGCCTGTTTAAATGGAATACTTTAAAACATATTATAATACAATTATAATAGTCCCATTGTTCTTCAAAGTTCATAAAGTTTTGATAAAATTATGTGACAAAGTTGTCCCACAAGGAAGTGCACTCTGTGCTTAAATTAAACTCTTTCAGCTGTCTGCACCATACCTGTCCTCAAATACATTCTGGCCCCAAATGCAGAAGGTGTTAAAAGGACTTGAAATGTCGATAGAGAAGGAAGAAGAGTGAACAAAGGCATGGCAAAGATTAGAAGTTCCATTAAAGGCACAATTTCCTCCATAGAGAAAATGGCCTCGAGCTGTGCTAAGGGAGGTTCAGGTTGGACGTAGGTAGAAGTTCTTCACTGAAGGGGTGGTCAGGCACTGGAAGGGGCTGCCCAGGGAGATGGTGGAGTCTCCATCCCTGGAAGTGTTCAGGAAATAAAGTGGACATGGCACTCAGTGCTCTGGGCTGGGTGACAAAGTGGGGATCGATCACAGGTTGGACTTGATCACCCTGGAGGTCTTTTCCAACCTTGATGATTTGATGATTCTAAACAAGGCAGTAAGGAAGAAAGGACATATTTTTCCTCCCTGAACTACCCAACTCCTCTCCATTTATTCCAAAGCTTGCTGCTGAGAGCAGAAGGCCTTGTAATATTGCTTTCTCCAGCCCCTCGCTGGCCGCCTTAGGATTGCTTCCTAAAGCATCACATTCAATCTCACAGCACTTCATTATTCTGTCCAGAGTCCAAAAATCAAGTGACATTGTTAACATGCAAGCAATACTCACCCCAGAGAGCCATGAAGATGGAGAAGAACACCGTGGCAGGGTTGTCAAACAAGTGACTGGCTTGAGCAGTAGCACAAGCAGAGCTGAGGTTCCAGTAATCACAGAACTTGTCACACAGGGGGCACATGGTGAAGGCATTGCGTTGGTCACACATCTCTTTACTAGGAATGACAAGTGCACAAATTCCTCTGAGTGTTACAGCTCAGAAAACAGAGACCTACCACAGCGATATCAAGCAGCACATCACAGACATTACAAGCTATTTGCAAGATATGTGGCCTGCACTTGCAGAGGACAGAAGCTGTGTGTTTCTTCAAGGCTTATTGCCCTGTTTAACAGTTTTTAAAACACTTATTGGCACCTTACCAACAGGAAAACAATACAACACCCAACCAGACTGATCACTACCCTGTATTAGTGAATTAGGGAAGGTAGCATCACTGAAGACTGAGGTTACCATACTAAAAAAAAACATTCAAACACAAAGTGGAATTTGCCATCTCTGAAGTCAGTTACATGATTTGATACAGATAAGATTTAAATTAATGAAAAAGACCACTGAAATGATCTTAAAGGAAATTCAGTGCCCTTGAAAAAACACACATTAACATGGGGGCACAAAAATGTAGGAGAAGAGGCTTTTTAACAGATTTTAAAATCTTTACTGTAATGTTGTTATTTTAATTCTCAGTCTTATTTGCTATGTATGTGTTCATTTTTAAAAATCTTTAAAACATCATTATTAGTATTTCTTTAATAGGCCAAACCCTACTTGACAGTGCTGACTATGCTTCCAGCTTTTTCCATAAGGCTTGGATTATGAGAGATGTTCATACCCGCACAGTCTCACTTAGGTGAACCAAGTAGTTCAAAGCTCAAGGATCATGAGCTAAGGAAAGACTTGCACCATTGCTTCAAGGATAGCTGGCATATGGTGATTATGTGTATTCCTAGACTAACCATCATTAAATAGCTTTTTATGTGACTTTAAAAGAAAAAAAGGACTATTCCACTGTAGTATCAGTATGTTTAATATTATATAATCTGAAATGCACACAGCTGTTTCCAGCTCTCAGGTTGTTACAGTAATGCTCTCTTCTATTTCAAAAGGCAGTAGAGGGTGCTGCAGATACATCTTAGCCATAAATCTCATTAAAGTTGAAATGTTAGCACAAGCTTTCATGCAGTCAAGCACAGCCCATCAAGATTCATTGAGATCAAGCTAAGAAAACAGACCCTGACTCAGATGTGGTGCAGTTCATCATTTACCTATCAGTAATCCTGTCCTCCTGCAGTGATCCACTTTAAAAGTTGTCAGTTCATTTAAGCAAATGCAGGAACCATCATGAGTGTGACCAGCAGTACTGGTAATGCAATATCCTGTCTCCACCAGAAGTCAGATACAGATAAAAACAGGCAAGTGTCCTTTTTATTTTCACTGAGAAGTAGACATTGACATCACAGTATCACCTTGGCAGTTTTTGTGTAGTGTATCACCCTCAGGACACACAGCACAAAATTCAACATTTTTTTTTTGTAACTGTCTACATGGAGAATACTGTGGAGACCAAATATAGAGTCATAGAATGGTTTGGGTTGAAGGGATCTAAAAGATCATCTAGTTCCAAATCCCCTGCCATAGACAGGGACACCTTCCACTATCCCAGGTTGCTCAGAGCCCCATCCAACCTGGCCTTGGACACTTCCAGGGATGGGGCAGCCACAGCTTCTCTGGGCAACCTGTGCCAGGGCCTCACCACCCTCACAGGGAAGAATTTCTTCCTAATATCCAATCTAAACCTCCTCTCTGTCAGTTTGAAGCCATTCCCCCTTGTCCTGTCACTCCAGGGCCTTGGAAATAGTCTCTCTCCATCTTCCTTGTGGGCTCCTTTCAGGTCTTGGAAGGCCACAATTGGGTCACCCCAAAGCTTCTCTTCTCCAGGCTGAACAATCCCAACTCTCTCAGCCTTTCCTCCCAGCAGAGCTGCTCCATCCCTCTGATCGTCTTGGTGTCCCTCCTCTGGACTCTCTCCCCCAGCTCCATGTCCTTGCTGTGCTGGGCCCCCAGAGCTGGAGGCAGCTCTGCAGGGGGGTCTCCCCAGAGCGGGGCAGAATCACCTCTCTCAACCTGCTGGCATACACTGAATCTTGTAGCTGCTGTTCATCTCACCTGTACAAATAGTCTGATTTTCAAATGACTTCCTGTGTGAACATGGACACATGTACACTCATAAAAAGCAAATGAATGTCTTAGAAAAAGAACTTAATGCAGTAGACTCACTAAACAGTCACTCACTGAACAGCCTGTGTGACATTCAAACGTCATATCTGCTTGATGCATGTGTGTTTCTAATGCTCACAGGGTTGGTAATGATACATCACTGCTCTTCACATAAGTTAAAAGCAATCATTCTCACTAAGGATTAAGAACAAAAAGCACAGTCTTATAAATTTCAAGCAATAAATTACGGATCACAGATGAACTTACCTAGGAATGTCACTTTCAATGGTTATGCATCCATACAGAAATACGATAATCCCAACTATGGAAGATGGAATGAGGAATTCTGTGTACAAACCCAGCCATGCAAAATAAAGTCCTATCTTCTCTCCAAAATACTTCCTAAAAAAAAAAAAAAAAAAA
>VZRE01001222.1:0-39470 GCA_013396775.1 Cephalopterus ornatus
AGGTTTACCCTGTTTGACCTAAGAAAAATTAGGCAAAGGGTTATGACAGTTTAGGTTGTTTTCTGTTATGAGGAGACATTAATGATGATCACATAATTCTTTGCTATGCTGCTTGTTTGCAGATACTGTATTCTCAGAACATCCTACAATTTGAATATCAGCAAGTAATTTCCCTGTTCATTGCCTTTCCGATTTCATTCCCTTTTTCATTGCAGCTTTCTCTTAAGGCTTTGCTACAAGTACTTTCTGTCTCATCTCCTGAATTTCTTTTTACTTCCGTGCTTGAATGTACACAAACTCTTCTCCTGTATATAATATTGTGTTATGGAGTCCTTAAATCCACCTTTTATTTATGGAAACTTGAGAGACATATTAAAAATGTCTGTTGTTCGATAATTTAAATAGTTTAGTTTTCACAAATCCCTGTTTCACTTTTGCTTACTTTTTACAGGGCTAACTGAGTTAACTTGTTGAAAGCAGTCTGAAATTAACTTCTTTACACTAATCTCTAACTAATCTCATGTATCTAACTAATCTAAATGTATTTAAATTCAAAATTCTGGTTATCTACATGAGGTGAACGATTATGGCTTGAGGAACACCAATTTATTGATAAACATTTATCTTCGATCTCTTTTGTTAAAATAAATTTTCAATTATTGGATTGTTCAATTTTTAAAAAATAAACCCTTCATCACCTTGCTACTAAGTGTGTTAGAAGAACAAATGTAAGATACATGGCAAATACTGTGATACAAGAAACTTTTTTCCATAGGATTATAAAACTTCAAAAATGCCATTCCAGGTGTGAAGCTTCAGAGTCTGTTTTGGTGGGGTTTTTTTTTAAATACATGTGTTCAAACCATTAATTCTTATAATTGTGGTTTGTCAAAGGATGAGAAAAACTATTACTTAAAATAAATTTCTTTTATCTTTGGCACTCAGAGTCAGCCCAAACACACTCCTTAGTGGTTATGAGAAAGAATCAACTCATGGGAGAGGAGTCTTCCTTGATTTTGATAGCTAACCACTGCCTTTCTAGGCCTTCCAGGTGGGATGGCACTGACTAGCACAGTGTATTTAACTGTACCAGTTAAAGGCAATTTCGTGCCTTCATTTTTATTCAATATCTAATGCCACCTGAGCAAAACCCTAGTGTTTCACGTGTCCAGCTTTAGACTTCATGTTGCTCTGCTGTGAAAAAGAAATAAGTGAAATTGAGGGAGTTACCCTGATGCAAAAAAACAGGGGCAGGCAAAGAAAAGCTTACCTTGATGTACTTTCTATCAGAAATCCTGTCAGAATACACAGATAGAACTTCTTTCTAAACAGAAATAATAATCAGATATAATTTAAATTCTGATTATTTGGAAGAAAAGAGGAAGTGAAGCAACAGAAAGGTTTGGCTCTGTTCATTACTTTGTGTCTTTGTGCTGAACCCTCATCCTCTGGGAATGCCCTACAAAATTTGAGGGATTGGATACAATTCATTTTACTACATGTTGGGACTTTTACAGATGTTATTATCTCTTTCAACTCTTTCTATGCATCAGAATCTCTTTATTGCAAGTTTTGTGCAAGCAGAACAAAGCCACAAATTAATAAAAGGTGTAAGAGCCAAATCCTCTGGCAAAGTGCCATGTGACCAGTCTGAGCTGCTCTACTGGCAGTTTCTGGCCCTGGAGTGGACTTATCTGCCAGTTAGACAAGAAAGATCTTCCAGCACTATAACTGGATTAATTAGACCGAATTATCTGTGGCATAACTGATACTAGCTTCAGTGGTGTTGTTCGAGATTGGAGGTGATATTTTCAAAAAGAGAGTACAAATTTTCTGCTTTGGAAAATGATTCTGAAATGAAAGCATTGTGTAACCCACAGCAAGATATGAAGGTACAATATGAAATTAAAATCAAAATAATTACTAAGCTGGCATGAAACACTCAGATGCACCTTCTTTGCTAAAATCCTTTGCACTGCATTGTGTTTAATGAAAGCAAACAAAAACTTAGGTGGGTACTTCAAGTACTACATATTCCTAGAATGACATCTAATATGGTCTACTAAAGATAAATATAATGCAATAAAACTGAAAATGTAATTCTTGTTGTAAAATTATGAGCTAAACATAAGAAAATTGTTAGTGTTTTAGAAATTACTCTGTCGCTGCCCTTTGATATTCTGAATAAGTGCCACTGTGTCACTTGTACCCAATAAAATCTAGTATTACAGGCACGATGCACATGCAACAGATACATTTAGAAAAGGCTATAAGGCATCAGGGCTGAACAATTACCAGAGCAGAGGAGCAAATTACAGAAAAGACAACGTGGTGATAACAGTTTAATTATACTTCTGTGAGGATCCTCTACAGATGTTTCAATCTTTTAAGCCACTGATGCTTTACCTTAAGGATTAATGTTAAAGTACCTGTCACTTCAAGACTGAGGTCTATTTTGGTCCACAAATTTTGTCCCAGGGGCAAAAGAATGTGTGTACATTAACAGCACTAAGGTTCAAGTGTATAAACTCTGTTTTGTTCTTGTATGGAACTAGAATCTATTTTCAATATGCTATTTATGTACAGTGTAATAATTATTTTTATTAACATTTAAATAATACGGGATTCCTGTTACATATCCCCAGAAATCACTAGGAAGCTTTTCCCAAATGAAGAATCCAGTTTAGGAGAGTCTCTATAAGGTCATATACTGGGAAAAAAAAGTGCATTCCCACTGATGAAGTTGTAGTAAGTTCAGTAAAATCATGTAAAAGTTAACATTTTTATTTCTATCCTGAAATACAATGGCTTCATCCTTGTCTCAGTCATAAATTACTCAAAAATCCCTTGTTTACTAGGAAGAAGATGAAAATTCTGAACAAGCCCAGGAAAATTAATGTAAGAAAGAATTAAATATCATTCACTTCTAGATATCTTGTACTGGTCAAATTTAGACAACAAATTATTTTTTTAAAGTTTTTAAGATGTTATATCTTCTTTTTTTTCCTGTTATTTGGTGATTTGAATGCTTCTGATCAAAGTTGTTCAGCCACTTGTCCCTTGTATTCTTTGTTAATCATTAATTAAACATCTTTTAAGTTAAAAGAATTCAAAGTTATAAATTTTTATAGCCTTTTTCTGATGATTTTTCTTTGAAAATTAAGGTTTTAGGACCTATGAGGTCTGCTCTATATTGCACTAAAGGTTTTTCAAAGCCGGTTCACCTGCCCTTAACATACCTTTCAGCAGAAAGGGATATTTTTTAATGATCTTGAAGTATTCAGGCAAAAAAATGACAGGCAAAATCGATTTCAACTTCAATGTTTCTTTTGTTGATTCTTTCTGTTTTAGTTGAAGAAAACGTTCTGTCTCAAAGCAAGCATTTCAAAAGAATATTTTCAGTCTTCTCTTGATCCAGCCCATCTCCCACTGTGTCTACAAGTACAGCAACTAAAATAAGTTATTGGAGGGTGGGAAAAATCCCACCACTTTTTAATTAGTCTCTTTGCTAACTTGGCCTTTGGTAGGTAAAATAACTTCCCATCAGAGTAAGTACAGGGCGGATTCTTCAATTCTTCACTACCATGTTCATTACTTGATCCTTGGCATCTAAGGACCCTTTTTTAAAACAATTGGATTTCCTCAGTACTTCTAAACTGCTAACTGCTAACTCACTCAAAGTGAAGCAAAACATGTTAGCTTATTTGGCTAGTGGAATTCATGAGTTATTTTGGACTCATGGCAGCAGGTTTCATACAAGTTATATTCTTGAAAACACAAAAATGTCTTCGTGATACTATGATATCCTTTATTTGAACCTATATGCAATGCAGCTGAGACTGGTGTGACTAGTAGGTACCAGGCAATGAGTAATGTTGCTTTGATTAGTTTAATTGCAGTCAGGCCAGTACTGTTCCCGTACAGAGTCATACTCCCTTGTTTTATGGAAGCTACAAGTAACTGTGTTAAGTCTCCATTCTTATAGTGCACATGCCACTTTATTTGGTTTCTCAAACAGTGCTTATGACCCAATCTCTGCATTTCAAATAATGCCCTAAACTGGCAAGCTTAATTAATCAGTTTAGCTGGAAGGAAAACTACGTTCTCCTGGGAACATCTTGTTCTTGGCTTTCCCAAATGCATTCCTTCTTTTTATTTCTTTTTATGAGAGCTTAAAGAGGGGCTGTCATGTTCTTTCTCCAGTTATTCTGCATCCATGCAATGAAGGAAAGAGCCCTACCATCTATACTAGATGACAACCCAACTCTTGCTTATTCCTTTAGCAAAGGAAAGCAGAGTTAACTTAATCTTGTATTTAAAGACTAGCAGGAAAAGTTATCCACTATCTTCACCGCAGGTATCTGCTATAGCAACAAGTGTCTCAAAGCAGCAAGTCTGGACAAGCTTAAAAGGTGCATGATGTAAATTCTTTTCTTTCTGAAAGTTTGAGAAGAACTAGGGGATAGAGGGGGATCTGAAGTACATGACAGTCAGAAATATTTAATTTGCAGAATTATGAACATGCACTATTAGGTAGAACATTTTTCTGTATGGGGACAACAAGCATCTTGTTATAAAGTTGCTTGTTTGTGGTTTTGCTTTTTGTATTGATATTGGTTCAACTATTTATTTTTTATTTGTTCTAGAAAGATTGGAAATATTTTAATTTCCACTATGAGAAAAAAAATTTGCTCGTACAGAATAGAAGGAATGCATGCAATTATCTCTATGTCAGTGGAAGGCAGCAGATGATTTTCTGTAGGAGGTATACAAAGAAGAGGCTTTTTTACCTGGACATATCTGTAAAAGCAAACCTTCTGATATAAGCAAGTCTGTCACAAAGGTTTATCACCTTTCCTCTTCCTTCAGCTGCTAAAACGAAATTGAAAAAGAAACAAGATGCAAGAAGAGTGGTTCAATCTTTTCATAGTGGAAAATCAATCAAATGTAGAAAATTCAACATCTTTAATACTGCATCACAAACATAGTGACAGGTCATTGTCTTGGTATGATAAACTCCGATGTCAGTCAAGTCTGTATTACAAAATAATAAGCATAAGTTTTAGTTGCTGCTGTTGCATTGCTATTTTTATCAATTTCCTCACACAAAAGAAGTGTGTTAACTTCCTCAATGCAGGACATAATTGTTTGGATATTATCTAGCATTTTACAATTAATTTTACTCTCTTATCTCCTGTCTACCTTTGTCAGCTTTGCCAAATATTTCCTCAGAGAGTTGGTGCTTTTCCACACATAAATCTCCTGCAATCTGCAGAGTCCAAACTTCTGTCTTTTTTTGCATAAACAAAGTGATGTTAACAAGTCAGTGGACAAAGACCAGTGCTTTCAATGATTCTATAACTAGTATGAAGTTGTTGAATTTTGATGTCTTAGTCTCTCCTTTCCCAGGCAGATATTTACATGCCAGGGTAATCCAACATAGCAAAATATGAGTAATGCAGAGACTCAGAATAGATATCATCAAGGCTATAAATGTACAGAGAATTCAAAACATTAGACAGCATGAGGGAGTTATTCTTTGCGGAAGAGTACAGATTTCTAAAATGCAACAGCAAATCCCTTAATTGGTGCAGGAATTAATACTTTTTGACTAATTAATAATAATCTTTGGAACATGGTGTGAAATTCCTTTGAATGGTACTGTGAGAAAATAAATGGTGTCATTTGAAATTTAAACTGCATGGAGATCAGCCACTTTAAGCACGAGTTCAGATCAGTCTAAATATGTCTCCAGTGTGTAGGGTAAAAAGCTTGACAGGGTAAGCACAACTGATCTACTGCTTCTGTAATGGATTGCAGGGTAAGAGGTTGTTTGATGGTTAGTTTTGGATGTTTTCATTTATGTTTAATTTTCCCACATTGGTGTCTTTTACCAGACATTTCATTAACTACTTAGATTGTAGCAAATAACTCCACTAAAGGGAGCCTCAGTTGCCTGTTCAGCCTTTTGCAGAAAGACATTAAGTACTACACATACCTTGTTGGCTTAACACTGTGCCTGCATAGGATTTTTCTGCTACTTGTTTTTTGAGTGGAACAAGTTAAACGTAATGTTCTGAACACAAGTACAGAACAGCAGAAATCTTTATGAACAATGTGCAAGTGCTAATGCACCCTGGGATTAGGATGTAGCTTTATTTTTGGTACCTATACATAAAAGGCATAAGGAACTAAGGCTCTTTGAGTAATCGCATGGGTTATATGGTTGTGCATAAAACCAAATCAACTTTTCAAAACCATATGGTGGTTTTTAGCTGGAACACATGACTTTCTGTGCAGGGTGCCTCTGACAGCAGAGATAATTCTGTAATATGGAAATAATAGGATATTTGTCTCAGTTTTCTGCAGCTACTGCTCTTACATCTCAATCTTTCACAGTTGTAAACACTGTCAAGAGCTTAACTGGAAGATGGCTCTTCCAGAAGAGACTCCATAAGAATCTGAAGTATTTGATTCAATTTCAGGTGATTTCCCTTAGTCCAGGTGAAAATGAGTGCAAAAAATCAGACATTGTGAAAAAACATATTTCCTTTTAATCTGAGAAAGTTGTGTGAAAGATTAAACCTTGTCTTATGAAAACAGCCTGGAAAAATAGCTGTATGTATCAAAAGTATCAGATTACTATCGGAACAAGCATCACATCGCAGTTAATAAAGTTTGTATAGAGTATTTCAAGTGCTCTAAGACAGCAATGAAATTTAAAATCTAATTTATATTAGAATATTTTTTGTAACAGCATCCATTAAGTTAAATGATAGCTATAATAACAAAGTGATATTCCTTTTTGAAAGTCCTTCAAAAATATGGACTGAAGAAATTTCATTGTAGGATAATTTAAAACCCTCTCCATAGTATGTCCCTGGGAAGAAACTGGTCTTGTATTACAAGAAATCTGAGTTGGCACCCTGCAATCCATTACAGAAGCAGTAGATCAGTTGTGCTTACCCTGGAACAAGTAACAGTGGCAGAATTTATCCCTCAGGTGCACTGGTGTGATTGGTAAGGCCTCAGGCAACTGCAAATGTAGGTAATTGCAGTACAGAGAACTGAAGGAAAGGGGACAGGTAGACTCCTCCAGCTCCCCTCGCTGTCCCTCATCAGCATCACTCTGCCTTTCCCCTCAGCGCTGCTTGATTGAAGTCCCGTGGTCTGTGAAATTACTTCCTAAAAACCATGGGCTTAGCAGAACAACATCTGTATGTACAAACTTCACGCTGATAGATTTTAAGCTATATCTCCACATTTTTTGGACCAGACCAACAACTCTTCCAAAGGATTCATAATGGCACTCATTTTTCAGAAAAACTGTGTTGCAGATTTGATCTTAATGGCCTTGGTCTTTGATCCTTGACCAGTTTACATCTAGAAACTGCTTTAAAATGTGAATTAAATCAAAAATACATGTCTGATTTGTATAAAAGGACTTCTCTATCTGGGTCTAAAATTTCAGCACAAATGAATATCACAGAATGGTTTGGGTTGGAAGAGACCTCAAAGATCATCCAGTTCCAACTGCCCTGCCACGGACAGGGATACCTATGGCTTATCTGGTATATTGCTATCATTAATTGATTTCTAGTGCAAAGAGAAACGATCTTTTAAAATAGTGGCCTTAGGTCATTTGTCTCGTACGACTAACATTTTGATCCTATTAGGAAGATGCATGGGGAGGAATTACCTGTTTGCTGTATATCAAAGGAAATTTTAATGAGCTAACAATATAACAGTTTTTTGCCAAGTTTAGCAGGTATTTCATATGCTATGTAATTGCATGTCCAAGGAACTGATATGTATTTGTTGCTTGATACTCACATTCAAATGTAAATGAGTATTTATAAAAGCATGATATCAAATACCTTTAAACATATCATAAAGTAAGCATATTTTTTTTGTTCCCATTTAGTCATCTGTGACTCTTTGGAAGATCATGTTTCTGGAACTGGGGTCAGGTGCCCCCTGGGCTACTTTCCATGTGGCAACATCACAAAGTGTTTGCCCCAGCAACTTCACTGTAATGGTGAGGATGACTGTGGGAATCAGGCTGATGAAGAAAACTGTGGTAAGTGTTTGAGACTTTTCTTTGTGTCTAGCACCTGTAGTCACTGAGACCCATGCAGTGCTCACACAAAATAGAAGACTGTAAAGTGTTAGGAATAGAAAAGTTACATGCTTTGCAGAGGATGCAGCAGGTTTGCTTTAGCTAATAAAGCCACCCAACAAGCCATTTGCTGGGCGAGAAGAATGGACCACATTTTTCTTTGTATATGGTATCAGCTTATCCAATTTTATCCCTGCTTTGAACGTGCTTGCAAATGTCATTTTGATATGTACAAAGGGATGTATGTGATCTATCAAAGATCGCTGCTGAGGAGAAGTAAACGTGTGCTCAAACACAGTTTATATAAAGCTTAATGTGACTTCATGTGGGAAACGTAATTTAGAAGACTTGTCAAGGGTTTTCAGAAATCATTTATGTCCTTATTTGAGAGAAACATGTCTGTGTGAGTGTACTACGCAAGCTGCACTACCAGTAGGCTTTGGGTTCTGAAAAATTTCAGGGAACACGCATAGTCAGGTCACTTCTGCATGTTGTTATGATCCTTATCACTTCTGGCCCCTTTGGATGGTAGCTGTGAGCTTGACTTGGCTTGTAGGTGTTATCTCTACTGCAAACTGGGTAGGGCCGGGGTATAGGCTTTGCATGGGCACTCACCTGTCCATGCTGCTTATTTTTGAGCATGGCCCTGGCACAGCTTTAGTTTGTGCTGAGCTGCATCTCTTCCACAGTGTTTGAACAGAGCTCAGAGGTGACACAGGCCTGGAACGGTCCAGAAAGGAGCCCCTATATGTTGTGAGAAGAGAGCTTAGCTATTTGGTTGTAATCTAAGACCGTGGGGAGAGAAAGTCAGCCCTGGCACACTTTATTTATTGATATTATCATCTTACTAGCAGCCTGCATATTTTCAGAGGTACTTGCCAGAGCTGCTGATCCATGGCAGATGGGGAAACTAGGCTTCCTATTCCTTAGTAGTTTGCCTGTAGCCATGGAGGACAGCCAGATGCATGATGTCCTGCCTCACATGCTGCCTCCAGCTCTCTGGAGCCAAGCAGGTGAACTGTTTGCCTGTCCCAGCCAGGCATGTTGCCATCAGATCTGGGTGAGAGGAGTGGGAAGAATTAAAATATTAAGTGAAAATCCCAAGCTGGGTACACTGAAAGACATTTTCTGAAGGAAATTTCAAACAAAATATGATAAAATTTCACCAGCACTCTCAGCAAAGTCAACAAGGTTTTGAAAGTAGTTGTTCTCACTGCATGTGAAGTTGATTTTTATACCTATGTGAAGTATCTTATTCTTATACCTGTCAATTTTCAGTGTCCTACTACACATGAAAGTTCCTTTTGATTCTAATCCCACTTAATGGACCTGCAGCATTTTGTAGTTTTATGTCATTTGCCAACCTACTTTCTGTTGTCATTAATCAAAATCCTGAACAAAAATTGCTTGTTCTATTCTTTTCCTGTAATCATCTTGACCTACAGTGGCAGAAATTGGTGATGGTTTTGCCCTCTTATGTTTAAGAAGTTCAAGGTCCATAAACAGTTGCTTTATCCATGTTTAATTTCTGTATAATACCACAAGATCTACTCTACAAGGACTTGCTAAAAGCATACAGCTTGATATAATGCCAATTAGGATATACACGGTTTTGTAATGGGAAATACAAGACAGTATAGAATCATAGAATCATTTAGGCTAGAAAAGAACTTTAAGATCATTGAGTCCATTAATCAAAGAGAGCTCTCTACTTCTCATCTGTATCATTACTGATGCAGAACTGACATATTCTTGGATTACCAAAAACAAATTTCAAAAATTCAATTAGGACTAACATGAATTGGCAATGACCAGGGACAGTGTTGCAAGAAGTGATTTATTACTGAACCCTGAAACAATGAACAAGCTTCATCAAGTCCTTAATATTGCCTTAGTGTTCTTATGTAGGATGGAACATACAAGACAATTCAGCTGCAATATTGAATCCTCTTTTGTGTCTAGGAGTTCAAGAATGAGTTACCCTTGATTTCTTAAAATACAAGAAAGGAAGACTTAGTGATTATCTCCTGAGACAAAGAAACAATCTGCCTTTTTTTTTTTTTCTCCCTGCAGTTTCCCAGGACCACTTCAGCATGCATGGCTTGTGCCACCAGTTATATCTGGCTCCTTCTACCCATTTTTTAAAATTAAAACTAGTTTTCAGTTGAAGTCATTGCTCCTGATTACAGAAAACAAATTTAAAATTAAATTATTCCAGTATAGTAATTGTTTCATGCAGTACCATTGGAAATTTTAATCTCATCCACAAGGTATTCTAATTAAGTAGCTCAACTTTTAAATTCCTGAGCACTTTTTCATCAATTTGAATGAGAACTTTGAGCTGGCAAATCTGCAAGGTTCAGCTCAACAAGTGTGGGAGGGAAAAATCAGTGTAGACCCTCAAAGGAATTCAGAAATACTTTTTTTTAATTTTAATGCATGTTTCTCAAACAAAGCTATATAAACCAACTGCTTTACTAACAATTTCTTCAGTAATCATAAAGCGCAATCTTAAGCCTACAGTAAAACCAGTATTATAACATAAGGGAAAAGAAAGCAAAAATATGTCACAGACTGTAGTTCTTCCTGTGATAGAAAGAACAATACGATCAAGGAAAAAAGGAAAAAAAACATACTTCTTTTGAAAATATACTACTGCTGTTTGAAAACAAAACAAAAAAACAACAGGTACTATAAACACAAGAAAATCCAATATCTAACTGTTCAATACAAGCCCCTAATTGTGCTGAATATTAGCAGCAACTGCAATTACTGAAATAACAGTTATAAGAAACATCAATGATTGGAATGAGAAGAAAAGCAACTAGCATAAAAAGCACATGTAGATCTTCCAAGAGAGTTACTTTATAAAATTGTTTGAATGGCCTTGAAACAAAAAGGTAGCAGTGCAAAAGAGACGAACGTGATAGGAGCCTCTGAAAATAACGAAATACGTCACTCCAACTATCTTGTAGCAATTCCATCCCATCCTTCTTTTGTTTGGAAATTTGTCTCATTCCCCTCTTCATTCCTATAGCAACATTTATTGTTGTAATCTTTGAGATAATTTGCAGTATTAATCCTGTTTCAGGCACTGTGTGTGCCTGGTGACAGCAAAACATGATTATAAGTATTTCAAACTAACCCAAAGCCTTACTGAGAGACGTGTGTTCAGATGTGCTGTAATCACTGTTCATATCCAGCCCAGGCACATAAAGATTGGCTTTGTGGTGTTCTCTTCAGTTCTGCTTCCTCTTTCTCTTCCACCATCCTCTCCACGTCCAAATAATAATCATAAAAGTAATGTCCAGAGGAGTGAAATGACCTCAAATTAGGATCATAGGTAAAAATGGGAACAGACTCGAGGTCTCGGAATGCTGTGTTACTGCTTAATCTCAGGGTGTGAACATCCTGCTTGCCAGCTCAACTTCAGCATTTCTGCCACTTCTCTAAAGGGGTGAATTATAGCTGATATTTTAGAGCAGAGTGAAAACTCCTATGCCTTTGCCACCTAGTTTAGTTTCCCAAACCAATAAAATACTGTGTGTGATATCCTAATGGGTAAGAGCTAGAGGCAATGTAGTAAACTGCAATAAGAGGAGGAAGCTAGCAATTTATCATGTCTGCAGTGATAGGATATCTATCACTAGATTAGATAACCTTAAATGTGCATGGAAAATACAATCTTATTTTAACTTGAAAACATAGTCCATCAAGTAGAAGTGAGTGTCTCTGCAAATCTGTCATGAGAATAATATCTTTAAATAAAAATAATTTAGTTAAAGTTTTGTACATTTTCTTAAAGCTCAAGGTTTTGAGAAATTTCCCTTTTTAGACTGGAGTATGGCACTAAATTTTTCTCTAATATTCTGCTTCATGGTCATCCCTGCCAAAGCACCAAGTTCTTAATTAGGCTGAGGGCATTATGAAGCAGTTTAGCCTGTATCACGGTTCACCTGGAGTTATTTTTGTATCTGTTCAAAAAATTCAAAATGTGCAGGGGAAAAAAAAAGATACAGCAATTCCAGCATCCTTCTGTGCCCAAGCTTGTTTAAGGATTAAGCTGGCAAAGCAGAGCAAGTTTGATACTGTTTTGTCCTACAAGGACAAACAGGCTACATTTGATTTCAAACGACCTCAATCCTGACTAATTTTCCAAGTAAGAGCTGTTCCCATTTGTTTACAGCTGTAAGATTTGATTCTGTAGCTACTTGGCGTTTATAGGCGGGAGGTTAGAACATTTGTTTACTTCATTGTTTTTTTAAACGTGAGCAGGAAGGATAAATACTAGGCATAATCACAAATTCTGCTCTCCTAATGCTACGGCAGTGTTGACATGGGATTTGTTCCTAAAAGAAGAAACTAATATTTCTTACATTGAAGACATTACAGCTGCAATGTTACTGTTAATGTAGTCTAAACAATCTCTAGGCAAACTCTTTGATGCCCAGTGGCATAGTAAAAGTGCCAGGTACATATTCTCAAGTACAAATTCATGGAAAGAAGTGTTTTGGGATCTCTGCTTTGACAGTGATGCTTAATGATGAAACAAAATTAAGACTAACAACAGTAGATTAAAACAGAAGTTGATAAATGAAAAACAAAAATAACACAATAAGAATATTTTTAATGTAATTTTCACTGAGCCTACATGTGTTTTATTATCTGAAAGTGCATGTTTGTCTAGATGAACAAATTCTGACACATGAAAAATTCAAAAAAAAATGAAAAGTTAAATTGTAACATATTTGTACTCCATGCATTTGGACAGAAGTAAACTAACATTGCCAGTAACCATCCATGGTTGGGGTTTTTTTTCAAAATACCTACTATCAGAGTCACTTTAGGCTCAGCAGTAGTACCCACACACAAAAAGTAATTCTTTAATCTGCTCCTAAATAAGTATTTAAATTTTTAAAATTATGCTCCATTTTTTCTTTTTCTAAGTTCTCTGATATACTGTCTTCTTAGAGGACTGAATGAGCAAGTTTTTGTCCAAGACAAGGGTCAGCTTTCCCTGAATAAAAATATCCTACTGTTACACGCAGTTATAAAAGCCTAATATTCTCAGTCTAACAACTTCTGTGTAATTATCTCTTCTGGATACAACACTGAGTCAGTTACCATTTTGTAGTCATAACATGCTAATTACGAAGTGCTGCAAAAATTCTTAATGCAGTTAAATTTTAAACCACTGAGAGACTGAATATTTGTTTTTCCTGTGTGATCTTTGTTGCAATATTGTTCCTAATGTTCCATACATTCTGCTGGATCATCAGCATGATTTGATCATCAGAACTGTAAATTAGCTGCAACATTAATGTGATGCCAGTTCATGTAAAGAAGCTTTCCAGTAAATTGCAGAGTAACTTACCTCAAGTTTCTTGTTTCAAAACCACCCGTCAAATCTTGAATTTAGTTCAGGGGAAATATTGAGATACGATAAGATCTCAAAAGGTACTGGGCTTTTCTCTGGACTTTACATCCTACCTGGCCAATTTAAAAGCATATTTTATGATGTGTCTTGAAGACACATCCCTGTTGCTCTCTCACTAACATAATTACGTGTCAGCATCCTGTAACTACAGGTTCTTAAAATCCCTTGTATGTGAAGTACAAGTGCACTCATTTCTTTATAAATAATGCTTCTTTCAGATTTAGAAGTTCTTCCTAACTTCCATTAGGGTTTAATAGTACCCAAACATGCAGTCAAAATCTATAGAGTTATTTGATTTATTGTGTTCTGTTCTAATTTAAAACACGAACAATGTGACTGATGTAAAATCTCCAACCACACCGCCTGGGGTTTGGACCATACCTTATGATGCAAGGCTGAGCCTGAGGAGAACTGGCCTGGGCTAATACCACTAAAATCGATGGAGAGACTCTCACTGTCTTCAGTCAGCAAAGAATCATAACTTCCCTTAATTAGGTAACTAATGAAAAGCTCATATGTTACCAAAAACCAATGTTTGTGACTCATGTACCAGCCTTCCTAAAGAGAACTAGAAAAGCCTATTTGGAAGTGCTAGCAGTGTTTTTATTTTTTTTTCTTTAGATGAAAAAATCTAGGTTGTGGTCTCCTGCAACTTGTCACAGAAACAGCAGATATACAGTCTCTTCCCATGCAGTCTGTGATATATAACTTTCATAAATAAATGTCTCAAATCTTTTTAGCTCAAACTTAATTAAGAATTTAGTAGAGATGGTTTATTCTTTGTTTAAAATCCGGGTTACTGTCATATCACATACTGAATAGCTCCTAAGCTCCATCTCAGAACTGATTGTTAATAGATGTTCTTCATTTATTACTAGGAATCTCTAGAGGAAATGATTATGTGCAAATAACACAAGTATAAGTTCAATTTAGAATAAAAGGTATTTTAACATAAGAATTATAAAAAATGCAAATATCAGAATTCTTATTAGTTTCAAAACCAAAATCATACACATTGTACCTAATCACTTGCACCTCTGCAAACCATATTGGTTTACCATGAACGGGACATTAATAACCAGCAACTGCTGTTACACATTTGACTACCTTTTACTTACTAGCAACAATAAAATGGGCAACAGAAGAGATTTTATCTTTTGTTTGATTTTATCTTTTTTCAAAAGCAGCATCTTAATTATGCAGAGCAGTTAATGGAACAAAGCAGGCTGAGCTATTTTGAGAGCACAAGTTTCCTCAGTGTTTAAAAATTTGGCTTCTGGACAATTTTGCTGATAGTTCTGCAAAACTGTTTTTTGGCAGCTAGGCAATGGTTGCAGTGTGTCTGCATTTGTTTTTTAATCACAGTGTCATAGCCACATTTTTCCAGTCCAGTGAAGCAAGAACAGGCATGCAGATTTAATTTGTTTCTGACTCTGGAGGAGTTCTTCACTGGCTAAATGTATTTACCATTGTGTTGCTCCCAGCCCTGAGAGGTCTCTGAACAAAAGATAGCATTCTGCTACCCAGTTGTAAAGTTCACTTATAGGGGTTCATTAAGCTCTGTGTAGCTCATAGGCTGAAAATCACAAAGGTTTGCAGAAGAACTGGGGCAGGGAGCGGCTGTTTGAAGTCTTGCACCTATTTGCCTCTAAAAACACAAGACCTCGTCTGTTACTGTGTTCCACACACTCATTGGGTGACTGGCTTGCCCTGTTTAATAAGTTACAACATGTTGCATATTTTTTTTAAAGGGTCTATAAAAACTTAACAGGATAAAATAGTACTCTATATAATCTCATGGTATTTTCACATGGGTTTCTTTGAAGTTCTATAGATTTACAGAGCATTATTGCAGTTCTATAGATTCATTAAATCATCTTCTAGATTTCCATAGCAGAAATCTAAATTTCTGTGTTTCAAAACATCTATACAAAAGATATATGTTTTAATATTACAAGATTACTCATAAGGGATGAGAAATTTCAGAGTGTCTCAGTTTCCCATTTTTGCCTCAGGACATTGCAGAAGACCTTGACAACCTTATATTTGAAATTAATACTAATAATGAATAATGTTATAGTTGATCTCATGTTTTCCTGGTGTGGCATTATTTCCCATCATACTTAAAATATTAGATTTGAATGTATGAGGCACTATTCAGTTTTGAGCATTAGAAAATAAATTCTCTTTGTGAAGCATAAAATAAACATTTGATAGTCAATAGTATATTTAAAATGTAGCAAATACTTGGCAAAATATAGGATTTTCAAACTTCACATGGAAATTTTATTTATATGGCCAAGTTTTATTCTTGCTGTCATTGCCATTCATCCACAGTATATGGCACTGAAATAATCAGGTTTTCTCTAATGTGTAAGTATCAGCAAACGGAATTGCTTTGCTGAACTCCTGGAGGCTTTTAATCAATTTTGTTATTGAAATCTTTAAATATTGTTGATAACTAGCAGGAACTATTACATTTCACTAGACTTTTGTCTCTTCTGATCTCCATTCTAGTGGCTTACTGCTGAGGGAACTTCAAAGCAACTAGAGGTTTCATGGGTGTATTCATGCCATTAGCTTATTTTAATTTATTTAATAATTTGAAAATACTTTGAGAAAAACTGAATAGAAAATTAGAATAATTTGTATAGATTGAAAGTATTCTTAAAAAACTAAAAAGCTCCTCTGTGCACGTATTTCACGGGAACAAAGATGCAATACTAAGAAGATGTTTATCTTCTGGAAATTTGAGCCTGCTTATTTTCTTAAAAGTTGCACTAGCTTAATTAAGTTTTTTAAAATCAAGAATAAACTTGGTTGGTATGTAATCTAGCTCATCTAGAGAACTGTAAACCTTATTTGAATTGATTTGTTTCCTGTCTGGTTTACTGTGATTGCATTGTCACATATAAGCAGACAAACTACATTTCAATTAATCAGAAGATACAGGAGGCAGTCAATGTGCAGTGACACACTTGAGTGTGGGGTAAATTGCCTTTGAATTGACTGATAAAGTGTCTGGTTCTAAGTTCCTAACTCTTTCTGCTTTGATACCTAAACTGGAACTGTGAAATTCCCTCAAGAAATCTGAATGCTCCAGGCACCACAACACTCCACTTGGTAAAATCTTGGTGTGGTTTTGGTCTTGCTGTAAGTTATTGGGCTATATCAGTGTGCCTCAACACTGTGGAAAAGGGCAATTCTATTTCTACATCTGTAAACATTTTAAAGGAAATGCTTCTTGTCTGGAGCACATGGGTTTTCCTTGTATGAAAAGATATCTTTGTGAAAAGCCTATAGTAATTTCTTACATCAAGAGAAAGTTTACTTAAACAACTGATAGAAAGAATATGTCCACAGGTTATGAGCACCAACAGCAAAGGCAAAATCAAAGGAGGACACAACAGTGTCTCTTTAGAGTGTTTATGCATTTAAGTGATAGCATTTGTCTGCATAATAACCGATGAAGACATGGCCAAGAGAAGGGGAAAGTCATATAGATAACACCCTGGTCATAAGCTCCATACTGAGAGGTGTGCCTTTAATTGAGCGAAGATGATATTTTCTTGGATCTGTCACTGAAATGACTACTCAAATCTGTAGTTTGTCAGGATTAAAGTGCTCTTTCTCATTCCCATCAGAAATAGTAATTGGCAACTTTTAGAACAGTGTACTAATCTGTAGTTAGATAAATCCAGTTTACTAGCATTTATTTCACTTGTTCCATGTAAAAGAAGATTTGATGATGCCTTGTTTTCCTAGATCTCTTGTTTTTTTCACACAAGCACAGCCAACATAATCTATTTTAGAACTGGCTCAGGGGAAAAGCAATTTCTCATCTGAGCTGTGCTCTCTTAATGATGGATTTGGGATTTCAACACCAGTACTATTACTAGTCATTTCTTAAAGTGTTTGGAGAACCTCGCCTCAAAAGAGGTAAACAGGTCACAAACCTTCCATATAAACTCTAAACAATCATAAAGTGATTTACAGTTCTGCTGTTGAGTGCTTCAGCAAACAGTTGTACTAAATATAGTTGTTTGCACGATACATTCTTCCGGCATTTGACAAAGTAGTTTGTATAAAATGAAGACTGTCCCAGGCTTGGACACAAAACTTGGGCCAAAGCATATATTTCTGAAGGTCAAAAACCTTTAACAACTTGTTAGATTCAGACATGCCTTTGTATTTCCAGTAGAAGGCAAGAAAATCAATGCCATGAGAAAAGCCATTATTTGAAATGAACTGACTAGAAACTCCAAACAACTGGACTGATTCCAGTACAAAATAATCCATCTTCACTGTGATTTTTTTTCTCCTTTTTTTTTTTATGGCCACCCAAAAATACACAGCTGCCTCTCGACTTCCTCAGAAATGCTGTTGAACCTTCCCTTTGTAGAGAACTGCTCCATCATTCCGATTAGTGTGGGAGGCCCTGCTCATTTTCTCTGCAGATGTGAAGTGCAGTGATGTCACCTCCTGTACATGCTTTGTCACAGGGAAAAGAATTTTAAAAGTACAAAAAGGTAGAATAAAATCTCACATATCCACTCTCTAGTGTCAGAAGCAGGGAAATGCAGAAAAATTATACTTTATGTGTTCATTGGCTTACAGGTGTATTAGAATTTATGGCTCTTAACTATGTTTAGAATGTGTAGATAAGTGGTTAGTTGTCCAAAACTTTCTATGAACATAATTACGATTTGGAAAATCCAAAAGTATTTTGAGACTATATTCCTGACTGCAAAACATTTATTTGGTATGATTAAAACTTCAAGAATAATCTCATTTTTAGATCATCTTTACAAATTTCTTTTTAAAAACACTCAACTAAAGTTTCCTTTCTTCTTAAATCTTACCTTCTGTGCATATGTTTTATTCCCATTAGTTTCTTCAAGTCCCACTTGCTGGGTCCAGTCATACAGATGAAAGTCAATGGATGTTCTCCAGCTAAATATTCAGGAATAGTGATAAAGGAAAACCTCATTATGGTCCCATCTATGGGCCAGTAGGTTTATAAGGCACTCACCACTTGGCAAAGGAGCTGTTCTCATTGCTTCACCAATTACAAATCCCATGTTTCAGGAAGTCCTAAAGCTGAGCTTCTTCTGATTTAAAACAGAAAGTAGCAATGTTTCTGCAGGTCTGCCAATACCTTTCACTTAGTTCAAAATGTATTAGGAACATTTCCACTACTATGCATGTCCACTAAATGAGATACTTTAAACTAAAAAGGTATGTCAAAGGTAAAGAGAAGTCAGACTCAAATTGATAAAACTAAAATCCAATCAAACTTTTAAAGGCAAGTTACCTTTCCTTTTCTACTCTGTTTTGGAAGTGGTTACCTGATCAGTTCATTTACAGATCTCCCATACACAATAGACTTCCAAGAAACAAATAACTAACAGATCTGAAGTTATTTCCAACACCACTGTATCTTGAAATGTCCATTTCTTGGAAGGAACTGAAAGGTTTGCTCTTCGATTTTTGCTTTTTTAGCCATAAACTACTCATTTCCAGTATACTTATGCACAGTGACCAAACTGGTAATATGGAATCATGCTTTGTTCAAGACGCCTATTAAGCTTAACTTAAACACACCAACTTGAAAACATTACACCAAGTTCCCCCTTCTCTTGAAAAGCAGTGCTCCTTTGGCCTTCATCTAGATTTTCAGAAAAGAAATTATAGTCTGTAATAGTGCAAGATGGCTCTCTGAAAGAATTAGTCAGAGTCATAGTAATCATTTTAGTTTCCGTGGACAAAGTGACAAACCTGCACATTTAAGGATGTAGGAAAATATGGTTGCCTCTCATCTTTAGACTCCTATATAAAGAAAAATTTCTAATGTCAAGATTATAGTTTTTCTCAGCGTGACTGTCACAGAAAGTGTTGTTGAAGGCATAATAAATTGTTCCTGCTATGCAGTTTATAATCTCCATGGCTATGTGTGCTTAGGCAGCTCTATAAGATAAGGTCATCTAATTGTCTGTGAAATGCTCTGGGAAAAAAACCTCAATTTATTTAGATAAAACTTGAGCCAACTAAATTAAGTGAAGACATTTCTACCTTCTATTTCTATTCTAATGTCTTCTATTTGTGGTCTGTTTGTGTTGTGGTTTTGTTTTTTTTTTGTTAGAAGACAACAATGGATGGTCTCTGCAATTTGATAAACATTATACAAAGGACAAGTACAATAAACTGAAATCTCTGTATGCATTTCAGAAAAAGACACCTGAGTGCTGTAAGTAATTACAGATGTTATTTGAGTGATTATTAATGATGATTCCTAGAGAAAAATACAGAGCAAATATATGCTTATCAGGAAGAGAAAGATAGTGCAGTTTCATTTATAGTAAAACAGAATTAATGTCTCAGATAAACAAATGCTAATTTGAAGTTAATTTCAGTTCCATTAAGGATGATTCATTTTCTGCAAGAGAAGTGTCAAACATATGCCAATTAACATATTTCAATTAGGAGGATAATATAAATGTTTATTTGAATATGTTGATACCACTGGAAAGACACATATTTCACACATATTTCAGAGTGAAATGAAGGCAATATTCCCCCCAGTTCATTTCTTTGTACATCAAATGAAACTTGCAAACCTGCTCCACTTACGCAGGCCTTTGTACAGACTTTTTGATCCTGCTGCCTACTGTGAGCACTAATTTAAAATGCAGAAATGGGCTGAAAGGGAGCAAAGACTTCCTGACCCATTTTCAACCCATTTTCACCCAGACAGAATTGTGCTCATTCTAGTAAAATAAGAGGACTGAATAATCTAAATAATAAATGCAAAAAATCCATGCCAGATTCCTGTATAACAAGCCTAAGTCTCAAGAGCTTTTAAAAGCTCTTTCACAGAGGCCAGCAGGTAAAATAATTTTTTGTTTTCCTTTCTATTTATTATTCTATTTATTTATTGTTACGTTCTTACCAGGTCTAAATCAATTATGTAAAAACATATGCCTTAATTTCTGTGTAACAGAGCCTGCTATGTCTGTCTTTGTGCTCATTGTTCTTTTACACCACATTTCTTCTCTTCACATCCCATCACGCCACACATCTCACCTTTTGCCACAACCACGTTCCTGTTCTCGTACAGTGGCTGGTGATGTGCCATCAGAGTGTACCTGCCAAGGGCTGGAGATCTTCTGTGATGGTGCCAAATTACGAACTGTCCCATCACTCTCTTCAAACATAACCATAATGTAAGTAAAGAAGCAAAGTGGTCTCTTGCTCTGTTCAGGTTTGACTATCAATCCTGAAACCTTTGCACAACTACAGCCTTAGAATTATGATCAGTTGGCTCAGCTGGTACTTGGAAAACACTATGTCTTCCTGCTGAAGTACAAGAAATTGTACTTCACAAGAAACAAGTACTTTAATGTTTTAAGTAGAGATTTTCCCTACACGAGAGGAAAGAAAAGAAATTAAAAAACCCTGTGTGAAGTGATCATTGCATTTTTGTAAGAGTGACTTGAGCTAGCAAGAGTTTCAGGAAATCTAAAGAAATCTACAGAAGGAATGCTTCCTTTAAAGACACAATACTTAGAACCTTTTTATTATACTATGGTCCTGCCAATATTCCTAGTCCGTATTTCTGTCAATAAAGTCAATAATCTTGAAATCAGTGGAATCACCTGCTTGAGCAAATCTTTTTAATTTTCGTGTGTCTGAATATGCTGTTATTTAAAAGGGTTTAATGTGGGCTGAGTCATCATACAGATATATATGTATAAACCAAACTTTTTTAAGAGATCAGAAAATGGTTGATGTGCACTTGTCTTGAGAGGCAGTTTTATGTGTAGTGAGCAGAGTGCAGCATCAGCTGTCCTGAGCTGAGGATCTGGCTTGTAGAGCAAGTGTCCTGATCTTTCCGAACAGTATCAGTCTGCTGTGCTCACACATGGCTGACATTCTTGCTGAGTTGGTTCATCCACTTTTCAGGCTAGATTCTCCTCTAACCCAATCATGCCCTGAAGGAATTTTGGTTTTGACAGGACACTGGAGTATCCCCAGAGGAGATGGGGACATAGGGACACATGAACTGGGAAATAAGCTCTGTATGCATTTGATGTTTGAAATAAATCTGTAGTTTATACTCAAAACTTTTTCATTCTTTGATTTAACTACTGTATTGCCAGTTTTTCTGGGGACATGGAAGAATTTTTTTTTTATTATTATTATAAAACATTTATCTTACTGTTTAGATAGATACAAATATTCAGAGAAACAGAAGTAACATGTTCAGATAGTTTCATGTTGCTTTCATTATTTAGCAGTGTGAGAGCTGCTCTTATTGAATAACAAAAGTAACAGCACTGTAGGAAAACAGTAGTTTTACTGTGTGCACTCATTCCTACAGGTCTCTTCAGAGGAATCTGCTAAGAAAACTTTCTGCTGATGTTTTCAAGAAATATCAAGATCTTAAAAATCTGTAAGGGAGTGCTTCAACTTAAAATACCTATTTAATGCCTTAAACACTCATTCTCTCTTTCTCCCATATATATACACACACAGAGCTTAACATCTAAGTAAAAAAATTCCGGTTCATCTCACCCTTCAATACATCATGTGTAGCCTATTTGGCTCAAGTATCTTCATTTGACAACTGTCTTTTTTCAAAACAGTAATTTTGCATATTTAATGTTTTCATATGGACTGCTTTATACCAAAAAAAATGTTAAGCTTTCATTGTGTTTGAAGGAAGTTACATTTAAAATGAAAAGTATATGCTAAAATAAATTAAAGCAAGTCAATCCATTTATTCTGCAAAACAAAAGTTTGGAAACTCAAACTTCCCACTGTCATGGGAAGCTCATTCACATGGCAGATGGTTTTACTGCTAATTATATCTGGTACCAACTCAATCACGCCCCAACTAGTCAAATTGTTATAGCAGAAAAATACTTTGTGATATTTTACAATGTGTAACATTTATGTTGTTCAAAAATCATAGACTTTAATAATTTTTCTTGATCTAGAATTAGTGAAATTAAAAATTAAATGCCAAAGTCTAGAGCAGGGCTCCCATATCACCAGTTTAAAGCTCTTTTATGGCATCTGTGCTGTACTGCAGCACCATCTTGTGTTCTGAAAGTTGTGTCGTTATGACCTTGCAGTCTTGAAAGGTACGTTTTTGTTGAAAGAAACACATCCATATCTATCCATTTGCTTCTAATATTGAATTCACACCCTTCTGATCTGAATGATTTACATTTTCCAAAAGGTTTTGAACAGTGTTTGACAGAAGCCCGATGTCTTATTGCTTTAACCGGAATGCATCTTGATGCTTTTCTAACTGTAATTTAATTAAAAGAACTTATATTTGAATATTACTTAGATAATAACAATCTAATGCTTTAAAATTATTTGAAAATTATTTAATATTTGCAGCTGATGTTATTTTCAGCTCATTACTTCTCAAAGTAGCTAAAGAAAACCAGAATTTTAAAAATTAGTATCTTAAGTTTACAGAAGATTAGTAAGATTTACTTTACAGTTTTATTATATTATCTTAAAAATGCAGCATTTTGAGAATTCTCTGAGATTTCAAATGGATAATTCAAAAATTGTTTTAAACTGACATTTTCTGTGCAAAGTTTTGCTTGTAGCAGAGATCTGGCTAAACACAAAGATCAGATGACACAGGTGAGCACTGCAAGTTTAGGACCTAATCAAGGAGGTTGCAAACAACCTTCATTGTTCATCTCAGGCAAAGCAAGCATTCCTTTGAATGAAATTAATAATTCCACTCTTTCTGTGTATTTCTTTAAAAACACCTTTGCAAATCTTTGCAGCTATAGCTGTGAAATGGTTATTGTCAAATTCAAGATGTAACAAGTTTGAAGGCTAATTTTAAAGTATAAAATGTAGATTCAGTTTAGCTGATAGATTTTAATTATTTGCTTACGTTTGTTTTAACTTTGCTTGTTTAGAGAATTAATTGTTGGCTTTCTATCTTCTTAGGTATCTCCAGAATAATAAAATCAGAGCTGTATCTGAACGTGCTTTCAAAGGATTATACAATTTGACAAAACTGTAAGTATTGCTTTTAGAATATTGAAGTAAAAACCAGCAGTCAGAGCTCTGAGAGTTGCTATGGATGTCTTTCTCTATTTCATTCCATGTTAGAAACCTGCAAAATGGTCCAAACCTTTAACTCAACTACTGGATTGAGAAAGCAAAGATGGATTAAGAGTTATCTGTGCAGGACAATACTTTGAAAATACAAGTTGGCTCCATACTTCACTCCTATTCCTCATATCCTCAGAATGGAAGAAGGAGATAGTGTGGTAGTTACCCTGCAGAAAGCCACAGAGAATGAAAAAGAAGTAAAATGAAAGTGAGAGCTTGTGATGGATGAAAACTCTTTAATGGTGTTATTTTGGTTTACAGAAGCAATTCAAAGTAACCGGTATAGGTAATGAAAGGAACACTTTTTCTCTTTATTTTGCAGTAGCTTTTTAAAAGGCGCTTCCAGCTTTTAAGAGATGCTTTTGAGAGACGAGACAACACATAAATTGCATTGCTGAAGATTTTTTTCTGCAGTATTTTTTTGAAAGAAAGTTTTTTAAAATTGTACCTCTTATTTTTTCTACCACAGAAGAGTGGTTGATTATCTGTTATTACAGCTGCTGCTATTATCTTCCCAGACCATTTATAGTACCCCCTCCCCTTCTTTTTCAGCCTTTCTTTTTCCATTATTCTGACATCTACATTTATGACTAATATCCTTACCAAAAACTGAACAGGTCCTGGGAACATTCATGGAACAAATCACTCCACAGAAGGAAACAGGGAAGGGCCTAAACTATGACACAGTGGAAATATTTAGCTGGCTGTGCTATCTTATGGATAAGACAAAGTGCTCTAATACTTGCTCTTAAAGTCCTCACTAGAGAGGGTCTTGTTGTCAAATAGTGGCATAAAAATTACCATACCCAAAAATTATAATTATGAAAAAAATTAGTAGTTTTCTGATGAATTATCAAGGAAAAAATAATATTGAAACTCATTTTCATGCATCTGCTGCTAACTAATCATTCCATTCATTTATCTTTGGTTGATCTTGTTTCAGATACCTGAGTAACAACAAGATAACTAGTTTGGAGCCTTTTGTCTTTGCAGACCTCCACAGACTTGAATGGCTGTATGTTGCTTTCTTATTTGTATGTTTATTTATTCAATAAATAATTAATTAAAGACAGAGAAAACTTGGATAGCTTTCATTTTTGTGTATAGCAGTACTTTTTACTAGATATTAACTAAGGAACTCCTGTTATAGTGTGCAATTGACTTTGGTGAGAGTAGAAATAAGTTCTTGGGCCTTAATGGATTCAATGACTAATGACATATACAATAGTAAATAATGGCTATTAGCAATTGCTTGTTACAAGTTAATAAATTAAATAACTCAGATACTATAAAACAGTAGAAAGATAATTTTTTTTAACAGGTCTTTTGCTCTAAATAATGCTTGAAATGTCCAGACAAAATGACTGTCATAATCTGAAATTGGCTTATTACAGATTTTGAGTAATAAAAGTCATTAAAATCAAGTAAATAATATGTTTAACCTTCTTCCATGATTCTGGAACTGTTGGATCACGACAGAACACTACTGTGTTGTGCTGCTTTGTTTTCACACAGAATGCATTTGAAGCATCTTGATCAAAGAATTTTTAAAAATCAAAGGAAAACACTTTTTCTAAGTTGAAAGTAATTACTTTCTCAGAATTAATTTTTGAAATTATTTTTTTCTGAAAGGAAATTAATTCAGTTAATGCATTAACCTGTTAAGGAGTAGCATGCTAATTTTTTTAAGTAGTTTGACTGAACATTTGAAGACATCTACTATAAAGTATGTTACTTTTTATTATCTGTTCAACTTAATACTCAAGTGAATTATCAATCTGATACCTGCTTTACTGTAATTTATAGGATAATTGAAAATAATAGGATAAATCGGATCTATCCATTAACATTTTATGGACTCAAATCACTTATTCTTCTGTAAGTATGAAATAAGACACAAAAGAGTTATTTGAAAGAACAGAATAGAAAGGGCACATACATTTAAAAAGCTTTTTATAAGGACAGTGCTTGCTCACCACAGAGTGCTGGCAGCACACCTGCAGCTTTTTCTTACCCTGGGCAAAATGTGCTGGAGTAGGACATGTCGTGTCTGGAAAAGATTAGGAGAGATAGGTGGAGGAAATCGCAAAAGGCATCACTGAGAGGGCAAGTAGGAGGCAGCTGCAGCAGTTGTGCGGTTCCGGTTGTCCTCCAGAGCCGTGGTGCAGGAGGAGGGTGTCCCATAGACCCTGCCCCTTGCACCAGCCCAGTCCCGTCCCCCAAATCTCTGTCCATAACCTACCGCTGCTCAATTGCACATTGTGTTGGCTTGCTATGTTTCATTTCAATAGCAGAGAAATGCACATCTTTACCTGCTAATTAACAAGTTAAGGATAAAATCATGCTCCGCAGAATGCCCCAGGGAAGATATGTGGAAGTTTAAGAAAATAGTACTATTTTCTCAAAACTATGAGAAACAAATCAAGATTTAAATTATTTTTTTTTTCAAAAGTACAAACAGAAAAGACATCAATTTTTTTCTATAATGTAACTTTGGGCAAATATAACTAGCTATACTATTCCTCCTTTTTTCCAGAGAAATGATGAATAATTCTCTTGCTCGTTTGCCTGATAAACCTCTGTGCCAGTATATGCCAAGACTAAACTGGCTGTAAGTATACCTTATTTCACTAGAATAATATTATTTTGCTGTCTTTGTATGGCACTTCCACGACTCTTTTTCTGGCACTGCGTCTTGCAGAGTGCCTACTGGGTCACTGCGGGGTTGATGACCTGAAGTCATCAATTAAGTGTGCAGAAGTATTACATGTCTGGCTCCCACTTTCTTCTGTGCAGTCAGGAAGTTCTGGTAGTATTTTTCTTTAATTACCTTAGAATAACTGCCTGAATTTATTTTCAATGATTAACGAGGTTTGCTTTATATTCTAGAGACCTTGAAGGGAACCATATCCATCATGTGAGAAACGCCACTTTCATCTCCTGCAGCACTCTAACTGTATTGTAAGTAATAGGATATGCTGGCTAGCCAGAGTGAGATATGCCTGTGCTGAACAATCAAGTGATTCATTACAGCTAATATAAAAGTTTCCTGAGTATCACGGTTATTTATCTCTTGAGGATATTAAATTAAAATTTTTGGGTTGAAATCACCACCACAGGGAATTAATCACTGTTTACATTTATAGCAAAGTTCAGCAGTGAAATTTGCAACTAGACTTCACTGAAGTGATTTTGGCTGATACTAAGGTTTAAAAATTTTCATTATAACTTTTTTCTTGGAGGCAAAAATCTCTTAATAAAATGCAGAAAAAGTACAAAGTGCACAGCTTGTTGCTTCATTTTAAAGAGTTTGATTGGCTGGTAGGTTGGCTGGCTCATCAATTCTAGAATTTTCCTCAAAGTTTCTTCAGTGATGGTGTAACCGTCTTCAGAAAATCCCTTCCGCTTTTTGAGAGATTAGTAGACTCCATAGTATCCGTCACTTTCGGTTTTTAACTCTTGTGCAATACCCATGTTCTTGGATTTCTCATTGTTTTTAAAATCCTGGTTGTTCATTTAAGGAGCAAGTTCAGTGGCAGATGAAATAAGAACGAATTAAAAGCTGCACAACCATGTGCCTGTGTCTGAGATGTGATTAGATCACAATCCCTCCAGTCCACTCAATGTTCCTCCTGCCCTCAGTCGATTTACACCAGCTTCCCATGGTGTGTATATATGTATATATGCATATACATATGCAGAAGTACGTGCATGTATAGGATGCATAGGCAAAAAGAGTTACTTACCAAATGATAAAATGGCAAGATGAAATTAGCTTGTTAATTGAAATTGCGCACATTCAAATTGAAGATGCAGAAAAGAAAAAATTTTCCAAGTTTGTAAAATCTTTTCTCCAAAACCAAATAAATAGCAAGGAGCAACATAAATTTATTTTATTCTTTCAGAGTGATGAGAAGAAATAAAATCAGCTCTCTAAATGAAAATAGCTTTTCTTCTCTCCAGATGTTAGATGAACTGTGAGTAGATTTCTTCTCTTATTTGTATAAGTCACAAAGTTTTGTAATTTATATTGAAAATATCATTAATTGTAAATTCTATTTCATATAACATGCTCTGGAGATGTCATCCTTCCTTATGGTTTCTTAATATGTATTGAACAGGGAAGAAATAGTCAATAAAATGCATAGTCTGTACCAATAATATTGGAGCTTTTGCTCAGAAGATCATTATGTTCCCTGAACAGAATAATATTCATCTTGCATCACCACAGTCTAGTGCATGTGTGCCTTCAGTGTCTTTTAGACCAGTTTGCCAGCTTCAGTTGGACTGAGATCCTTACTCCTCTGTTATTGGGATTTACGTTTAGTAAAAATAAGGTGAAAGGTAGAGACAAAAACTAAGGTACAGATGTGCCGTTTAGCCCATGTGAAAGAATTCCCATCATGAAACAATATGTTTAATTAATTTACAAATTAAAGGTATTTTACTTTCTTTCTGACAGAAACAAAATAACCATGTTATGTATCTAATGGTACATCCGAATTAATGAGACAGAGAGAGACCTAATGGATCTAGCTTCCCAACTTGCTTTAATAGTATTCTTTTTTAGTCCAAGTCTCTGATAACATATAGAATAAACAACATCCTGTTTGGCAGATAAAAATAAAATTGTGTATATTGAAATTTCAAAACTGTTTGGTAAAATTATTGAGCCTAGTAAGAGCTTATTGTATGCTTCCTGTTTCTGCAGAGATTTGGCTAGCAACAAGATTGAATCACTTTCTCCATATATATTTAAGGATCTAAAGGAGCTTTCACAACTGTAAGTATTATTGGTTGTTATTATATATAACTGTATATTTCTCATTTGATTTGCTACTTTTAGTCATGTGTGCTAGGAAAGAGAAGAGTGCATTGGTTTTTATGCACATTTAAGCTCTGCCTAAAATAGACTTATTCCAAAAGTAATTCTATAAAACCTTTGTCCAGAATAGTTTTGTAAAATATATGCATTTTCATGTACCTAAAGATAACAAGTTCAAATTCTACCTTTTTCTATATCTTATTAGTATATACAAAATTATCTATGCTAGCTATATGACAAGAAATTAATAATTTGATGGGAACATTTAATGTAATAGGAGGATTTGCCTCAAAAATAGATCATAAACACATAAGAGCATCATAGAGATGCTTGATTGCAACTGCTTTTTTCTCATGAAAGAGTTTCAAAAAAAACTTAAGTTATTATAAAACCAGAGAGACAGTTTCTGTTTTTCCTATGACACATATATAGGCAAATTCTCAAATGCCTCTGCTGGAAAGTCCCAATCTTACTTGTATAATCTGAAAGAGGCACTAGCCACAACACTGAAAATCTCTGAAGAAGAGGAGGTAGCACTCACAAATAGGTATCACTATTTTTGAGATTTTCCAGCATCCCTGGGATCCATCACAATACACTGGGGAAACCAAGTGTCTACAGTTGCATTTATTGAGTTTACACATTTTAATTACAATATTAAGATGAAAACATAAAGAAAAGGGAGAAGTAAAAGAGGAGGATGCACCTAGAAACACTCTTGCACAGAGTGACAGCATATAATGCTAATGTCTGTTTTTGCATTCTGTCCCTGTCTCTTGAATACATATGCAAAATCAATTGTATTTTATTTCTAAATGCATGCAGTTCAGATAGGTTCTTTTACTTGAAAGACAAGTCTGTAATTATCAATAACTAAATACTTCTATAGTCAAAACCTTTAAGCATCAGGCTGGGGGAGGCAGTTACGTGTCTCTGTGTGTGTGCATGGCAATAGCATGCTTGTGAAGCATCCAACTACTCTTTCCACTGTCTTAGGAAGCTAAATAATGCTATATGATTCTTACTCTTGGCAATTACAACTGCCAAGGGTACAAGTCCTTCTTACAGAACTAGAAAAGCAAGTGGGTTATGTAGTTTCACTTTATTTTTAGAACAAGCAGTAAGGAAGTTATTTATGTTGTATTTGCAGGAACCTTTCTTACAACCCGATCAAGAAAGTACAAATAGACCAGTTTGATTTTCTAATTAAACTCAAATCCCTGTAAGTATCAAGTCTTTATATTTTAGCTGTATTTTCTTTGTGGTTATGCACATCCCTTGGAAGGACATGATCCAGAATATGTTTTGGAAGAAATTGCCCTTGATATATTTTCTGGTTATGTTTATGATACTTAATAATTTAAGCCTGGAAAATTACTAGCAATACTCAAGTTTTTCTTCCTGAAAATACCAGTTTCATAATGGAAATTTTTCCAGCAAAAAGAGACCATAAATTCAGCTTAAAGAATAACATTGTCTTTTCAGCTATTACAGAACAAGAGAAACACAACCCTCATTTGACATTGTACAATCTGTTCCTGGGACTTAAGGATCATGCAAGGTCCAGCTGGCGCTAGTAACACTCTAGGCAGGTACTGTTAGGATATGTAAAGATTGGAATTATAAAGGAATTTCACATATGTACAAGTTTGGGGACATATTCCATTTTTACAGAATCTACCGCTAACACCATGAGAAGAACAATGGTTAAATATGATTTAGCTTCCATGTCAGAGAAAGTTGGGACTTATACAAATCTTTCTGAAGAGTTTAGGGGAAGTTTTTATAGGTGCACCAACACAGCAGTTGCACCATCTAACACAGTGAAGAGGTTGCACTGGAAAAATACAGAAACTGAGGTTCTAACAGGATAACTTACACAGATAAACTTTACTGATCTGACACTACAGGGAAAACAATATCCTGCTTTCAATATACATAAAAAAAATGAAAATGAGGAATCCCATCTCTGTGTCACAAGAAAGCCAGCTTTTTCCCTTACATGCTGTGGTCTGTGTCCCAGGTTCCTGCTGTTCTTGACATAATGAGGACTGAGCCCCTGCAGTGGTTTGTTTGTATAGTAAAGCACTCCCTGGGACAAAAGACGGAAGAGACATCTAAAATATTATTACTAGAAGAAATTATTATTTCCCCAGAGATGATGAAAGAATATCAGTAGAATAGTACTTTGGAAGGGAAACATGTTAATCAGAGATTCAGAGATTCTAATGGCTGAGAGCATCAAGAGTTTTCTTCATGATTCTGGAAGAACAGCCAGTTTATTAGAATTAACTGCAATTTATTTTGTTCCCCTTGAGATTTTATGCAGACTTTCTGGTCAAATTTCAAAGGGGTGACAGATTAGATGAAATTAAAGTTCACCTCTAGTTTCCTATAATCATCATTTAATCACAATTAAATGCTCACAAGGTTTGATCTTTTACTACTGAGTTTCTATGGCCTTTTACTGAGAATATATTTTTTTACAGCAGTTTGGAGGGGATTGAAATTGCAAATATCCAGAGAAGAATGTTCAGACCCCTGAGAAACCTTTCCCACATGTAAGTAGATTATTCTACTTTGCTTTCCTTGGTCTGAATTATACAATTAAAGAACACTGGATAATTGAAAGCAGGCGTATGAAAAGCAGCATGTGAGCAGTTGTCAAGTTTTGACAGATTTTGATTAATTTTTTCTTCTTTCAGAATATGTTTTCTGAGCAGTTACTAGAGGGCTTTCTGATAACCAAACTAGAACCATCTCTTATCTGTTTCTCACAACCAGATATTTTAAGAAATTCCAGTACTGTGGATATGCCCCTCATGTGCGCAGCTGTAAGCCCAACACTGATGGGATTTCCTCCCTCGAGAATCTTTTAGCTAGTATCATACAGAGAGTGTTTGTCTGGGTTGTATCTGCCATCACCTGCTTTGGAAATATTTTTGTTATCTGCATGAGACCTTACATCAGATCAGAGAATAAGCTGCACGCCATCTCAATAATGTCTCTTTGCTGTGAGTACACCATGCATAAAAGAATACTTTTTTAGTCTGCTCATTGTATGTGTGATATTTGTTATTATAATATAGTGACATATTTCCAGCACTGGATTAACTGTACTTTCATGCTGTTGCAAATGACAATACAAAATGCTGTACCTTATATACCAGGAGGTCTGGTTAAATGCTGCCTTTGGCAGCTGATATATTCCAAAGCTTTCATGTTTGGTTTTCATGCTGTGGGTATTCTCTCAAATTACCACTTTCTCCAGCATAAAGAAATAGAATTCCAATGTTTTCAAAGATCCATAAATCTATATTTTACTATGCGTTTCTGCGTAAGTAACAATTTCTGCATGTAAATATTAAGATATTCTATTTTTTGCATGAGCAAAAAGTTACTTATGCAAATAGAGAAAATAAATCTCCCAAATCCCTAATATTAGGAATTCTGTTTTTTTATTTTACTTCTAAAAGCAAGACAAGTTTATAGATGAACTATTTGGCAGTACAGTCACTACAATCTTGAGTACCCTGTCTCAATGAAGGAGTGTCTATAAGTATTTCAAAATGGAATCAGATGCATTTTGAAAGGTAGTTGTCAAGTGTCAACAAATGATTGCAACATTTCTAAATGTCAGTGATTTTGAAACTTTGTTGTTGCCATAGGAACAATCTGAATACTATGCAAAATTTTTAGGCAAAATATCTAGGAAGCCTTCAGTTCTGTGTTGACACATCATCTTCCCTTACTAGGGTTAGAAGACTACGCACATGAGTTTTGAATTAACATAAGATGGACAAAACTAAACTTTGAATCCAGCAGAGATGGATTATTCAAAGAAAATAATCTTAAGCCAAAAGTTAATATCTAAAGAAATAAGACCTAATAAAAAAGGGTTGCAAGAATATTTATATAAATGAAGCCATATCTTTTTCTACTTGCAAACCAAATTTACCTGTTTTAAAAAAATAGGTTTGAAAAAGTATGAAACACAGACTGTCAGTCCAAATGAAAACAAAAAAAAAAAGGAAAAATAATTCTAAAATTAATTATACTGCATTAATTTTAATTCATAATACCATTCCAACTGTCATGTGGATTTTATGTCTATTAGCTGATTTGTAAATATGTAGTCATATATATATGTGTGTATGTCTGTTTTCCGATATACATATACAGAGAGAATGGGAAATTCAGATGTGTAAATAATGATGTTAAGCACTGTGCCCACAGGTGCTGACTGTCTGATGGGAATATATTTATTTGTGATTGGAGCTTTTGATCTTAAATATCGTGGAGAATACAACAAGCACGCTCAGTTGTGGATGGACAGTATTCACTGTCAATTGGTTGGATCGCTGGCTATTCTGTCTACAGAGGTGTCAGTCTTACTGTTGACATATCTGACTTTGGAAAAATACATCTGCATAGTTTATCCTTTTAGGTGTTTGAAGCCCAGAAAATGCAGGACAATTTCCATTTTGGTTCTTATCTGGATAATTGGGTTTGCTGTTGCTTTTATCCCACTGAGCAATAAGGAATTTTTCAGGAACTACTATGGCACCAACGGCGTCTGTTTTCCTCTTCACTCAGAACAATCAGAAAGTTCAGGAAGTCAGATTTATTCTGTTGTCATTTTCTTAGGTAAGTTGCATTTCTTCTTTACATATGATTAGAGCTGCTAATGAACCTAGTTTTCAAACAAATAAGATAGCTGTGATCTTCACAACTCCTTGGATTTAGATGCTTCAGCAAGCACTTAAGGACTATTTTACTGCACCAGATGGTTAATTACGTATCTCAAAATGCATGAAGGGCTGAAAAAAAAAAAATTACTGACCATTAAGTTCCTGAATTAATAGGTTTTTTTAGGGAAGTAGAGCAATAGTAAGACCAGAGGAGAACTATATAGTTTGGATCAGAAATAAATACCTGAGTGAAGGCAAAAATTCAGTCTTGAGGTGAGGATACAAATTTTCTGGCCACTTAATTCTGTGGGACTAGAGTTTAGAGAAAATATTTTTCTTTACTACCTAGACTGCAAATAGGTGATGTAGAATTGCCATTATGCTGTTAAATTATAACTAGTTTTAACTTTTAAACAGGTGTAAACTTGGCAGCTTTTATCATCATCGTGTTTTCCTATGGGAGTATGTTCTACAGTGTTCACCAAACAGCTATTATGGCTACTGAAATTCGGAATCATATTAAAAAAGAGATGATCCTTGCTAAACGTTTTTTCTTCATTGTATTTACTGATGCACTATGTTGGATACCTATTTTTATTTTGAAACTCCTTTCTTTACTTCAAGTAGAAATACCAGGTAGGTCCTTTCTTTTGTGAGGCTGTTTCAACTGTGTCTGAGTGAAGCATTGCTCCTACTTCAGAAGAATTTAATAAAATGAACTATATTACTATAATTAACTTCATGTTTTATATCTATAAATATGTACACAGAATCTAATGGACTATATAGTTTTACTATTTAATTGAACTATATTACTATAATCATCAAAGATTAGCCACCTATGAGTCAGATAAAAAACTTCAAAATTCAAATCATTCAAGTCTGTCTCCATATAACATCTATAAAATGTACAAAATATATTTGAAAACCAAGGCTGGGTTGCATTGACTTCTCTCATTTTATGACTTTTGCTGGTTCTGTTGCCTAAATATGGCTCAGGACATTATAGTGTTTCCTACCTTGATTTAACTATGTAACTCTTACTTTGAAATAACTTTATTTTACAAACTGGCAATTATAGTTCAGAACATTAAGTTCTATAAAGCTCTGCCTCCCTTATTCATCCTGTGAATATACTCCCACTTAAAAATAGCATAATCTAAAAGATTAAAAATTGCATCTTATTTTTTCCTTCTCTTTGCAATACCAGTACATGCCAGAAAAACAGCCTCTTTGTGTGCAGTTTGTAAACCTGTTAGAAAGAACATGTGAGCATGATCATGTGAGCAATCAGCAATAGCAGACTCAGACTCAATTAACACATGTATGCCACAATATTATGTTGGCAGGAAAGCGTTGTAGCTCAGAGGATTTTGCCATATGTACCGACCAGGAGAGTTGGGAGTTGCCTTTTCAAAGTTTTGACTTCTGTTTCAAATATCTGGAAGTTATGCTGATTATGTCAAATATTCAGTTATTTTAAATCTTCTAGAATGCTTCTTTGTGAAGTTATCAAACCACCTAAGATATTTGAAAGAAAATATCATGAAAAGTAGGAGCAAATGTATTCTGAGTCAAGAAACCTTGAAGAAATCTTGATGAATTGCAGGGTGATCTTGGGTTCAGTAAACAAATGTTCTGCATTAGATAAACCAGATTAAACAGTGATTACTCATTTCATAAAATTAATTTCGTAACATTAAAGACTTCACAGCTAGTTGTTTTAAACTCTGTTTGATAGCATTTGTTTTACTTTGGGGATACACTGTGACAGCTTTAGAACTAAGCACCTTCTGTTTTCCAAAACTATAGCCCATGTAGAAGCAACGGACAGGAATGTATTGATATTGAAACAAAGTTGTAAAACTGGAGACTGAGATGGAGAGGGGTGTCATGGAGGGAGAGTGAATTTAACAGTTCTAAAATAGTTTTATAAATCAAACAATGCAATGGAGGGCACCCACTAACAATTTTTAGCACTTTAATCGTGTCCCTTCTCCGCCTGCTCCTTGGGTAACTTATCTTCCAAACAGTAAGGATTAGAAGGGCATGCTGTAAAAATGCAGGCTGACACAGGCAGACACTGTGAACCCAGAAACTCTTGCCAACAGGAAAAGAAGAAAATAGGAGGGGAAGGAAAAGGGAAGGAAAGAAGTAGTCCTGGTGCAGAAGAGAAAACCAGTCTCTGATAGAATACAGGGACTGAACATTACTGTTTTGGAGGAGGATGGGACATCGTTAAGACTGCATGCCACTAATAATGGGAAGAGAATGGGGAACAGAGATCACAGGAAGAGACAGGGAACAAAGCAGAGACAAAAAGTTTTGGGGCAAGAAAATGGGCTCAGCCAGAACAAGAAGTCTGCCAGTGCAAACAGGGAGCTATGGCTCAGAAAAGTGAGAGGGATAAATAGAAATACTGGGAGAATAAAAAAATGCCAGGTTTTGCAGGGAGTCCTGGAACCAGAGGGAGGTAAGAGGGCAGCGATAAGAAAAAAGAAAAGTACCTGTTGTGACAGAGGCTCAGCCTAGGAGCATGACCACCCCTCTCACCAGGAAGCCGTGCTGCAGAGGCATCAAGTGCTTGTGTTCATTAACAGGTACAAACTCTGGAATGCATATTACAGTTGCCTTTTTTTTTCCCTTCCTAAGGTACCATAACTTCTTGGGTGGTGATTTTTATACTGCCAATAAATAGTGCTTTGAATCCTCTACTCTACACTTTGACTACACGACCTTTCAAAGAAATGATTCATCAGGTTTGGTACAATTACAGACAAAGAAGATCCAAAAGAGGTAAAGGCAGCCAGAAAACATATGGTCCATCATTCATTTGGGTAGAGATGTGGCCAATGCATGAAATCACGCCAAAGGTTACGAAACCTGTGCTTTGTACAGACTCTTCTGATGCTTCAGTGACTACACAGTCAACAAGACTAAATTCATACACGTAAACACATTTTGAATCCTCATGGTGACATCGGCACTGTTAGCTTCATTTCTGTGGGCTTACTCCTTTACAGCAATGAGGAAAAATGAGGGAGGTGTGACACCTGGGCTCACATGAACCACTGCGGGAAGAAGAGGGAGCAATATGTCTGGGTGTAGGCAGAACTGACACAACAATAATTTTACCATCTCACAGCACTACCTGACATTTTGACAATTCATCCTAGATCAGAATGAGAAATCAGTTGTTCAGGAATTTTTTCTTCCAGAAGCCAGGAGTGTGGAAAAAAATTAATTTTTATTTAAAACAGCTCACTCTGAAGGCAGATTGTTTCAAAATCATCTGTTTCTGGGGAAGTGTGTGTGTGGAAAAGTGATTCTATTTTTTTTTTTTTCATTCTCCATTTCAACAGCCAAATTTTTTTAAGAGTTAACTGGTTTCCTCATGAAGAAATCTGTTTTCACTTCAGAATTCTGGCTGGCTCTATTCAGGCTGCATCAGCTCTTAAAAAGCTTTAGGGAGCAATAGGTTTATGAAAAATATTTCAATTTCCTAATTGGTCAGAGTCAAAATTGTATTCCTTCTATAATTTTACCAGCTATTTCACTCATGTAAAAACAGTTCTGAAGTTGTAATGATAGTTCTAATATAGTTGCCAGGCTGGACAAGACCTTGAGTAATCTGGTCTAGCGGGAGGTGTCCCTGCCCAGGGCAGGGAGTGGTTAGAACTAGATGATCTTTATGATTCTAATTCAGGTAGAACCAGAACTGTGGCAAAGAAAAAAATTAAAATTGAGGGTTTTTTCTCAAGTGAGTGTTCCCCAGCTATAGCTGGTGGAAGATTCTATCTTCAGAAGAATATCTTTTCCTGGAAAGACTGGACTGAGTATCCCAGCATCTTGATGCTGCTCTTTTCCTCAATTTTCTTAATGGGCTACCATAAGCAGTTCACCACAGCTTGCAGACTTCAACAAATTCCTGTCTTAAGATGTCTCTCTCTGTACATGGGAGACAACCAAATAGAAAACTATTAGTCTTAACAGGTGTCATGACATCTACATTTTAATCACCTTGTGCATACGACTGAATCCATTATAGTTAAAATTTCAAGACCACAGCCATTCAGCAGTTTTTGGAGCATTATTTTTTCCCTGAATTACAAGGGTAAAAAGAAAAACAAAAAAACCTTATCCCATCTGAAATAGTTCCCTAGATGCAGCTCCTTCACATATTCTTACTGAAGAGAATCTTTTCCATTATGAATTATTACAACTTCCCTTCTTCTTTCAGTACCGTACTCAGTCTGATGGCCTAGAAGCCCACAAAGGTAAAAGAAATGCTTTTTTTGCATTGATGATTTCAAACTATTTAAAATTAAGTTAAAAGCTACTTCCAATGTTTGCACTTAACTTCTTAACAGTGTAAGAAGTAGAATTTTGAAAAAGTGTGACTCACACTTCAACTGTTTACAGAACTTTGGATTATCTTGAAATTGAAGATTGTTAAACATCTTGTTTCCACAACTGTATGTTTTATTGAAATAAAATATTATCTGCCAAACAACATGACTTCTTTTCCAAGCTGTTTAGCAGCATTTTGGGTTCTGGGGTTAGAAACAGATAAGTGAAATCCTACCAGGTGGATTGCCTTTAACCAGGGCAATTATAACTCAATTCAATAAAACTTTCACACTGAGGGACTTCCCTCTCAAGGACTGTAACTGCCTTTGATGAGACATGCAAGGATCCCTGTCCTTACCACTACTTTCACTTAACTTGATTATAGTTATAGCCAATGTCACCTTTGTTTCTATCAGTAACAGAAGAATAGTCACTACTTCAGAATTTTTGTAACATCTTTATTGTTTTGATAAGTAAACTACAGTTGGTCTTTCTAAGACTCCTACCAGTAAAAATAAAGCCAACTAATAAATCATGGTAGAGTCATGTTATCCTGCAGCCTGCCCTTGTATTTCAGCATTACTTTTTTTCAGAGTGCCCTGTGTGGCACAGGAGTTTCAGTTACAGATTAGTGTTCTTTCAGACCAAAAGGTTCTGATAACAGTAAGGTCTAGACTAACAAACTAATAACAGCTTAAGGCAAAGTTAAAAAAATAGGACCAAATACTGAAAAAGTTCTGAGGTGCTTCCTGAGCGATGGGAGAATACATGTCGCAGATGCTCTTCTCACTCATGGAAGCTTTTCCTTACAGTTCAAAGTAATCCATTCTGTCAGTAAACAATGCTGTCAAACTTCTACCATGTAGAGACATATGGTCCATCATAAGGCACTTTATTACAACAAAGATAATGTAAAATAGTTTGCAATAATAAAACTTCTTGCAAAAATTCTGCAGCTTCATAGACATACATCGCAATATTGCTAAAAATAGTGAGCTCTGGGATACAGGATTTTTCTAAAGCTCATAAATAAGCCACAACTTGCCATATTATCCACTACTCGATACGAAGAAAAATTGTGCATAGAAAAAAAACTGAAGCGAGTTCACATTTCTCTGAAGTTGTCAGGGTTTCTGCTGGAGACAGCTCTAAAAAGGAGGGCTGACAATACTTCCTCACAGGACACCACTTCCTCACAAGTAATGAGTTCTGAATGTACCACACATACCAGCTTTGCATCTACCACGCTAGCACAGGGGGAAAAAAAAAAAAAAAAAAGGCGGGAGAGTATGAGATCGCTTGAGCCGCAATGAGGAGTCTAGAAGTCAAAACTTATTCCCTAAACAAAGTTTTTTTACATACAACATCCACACGAGTCATCAAGTATTTCTGAAAAAAATCCGGGCTCACGGGGAGCTGCTGAGGGAAAACAAAACTCCGCGTGAATTCCCTTAAGAAGGCCGTCTAAAAGAACCCCCGCTGCAGTCCGACACGAGCGGGCGGCTCGGCATGACCCGGCGGGGCTGGGTCCGCCTCAGCCTCAGCCGCTGGGCTTCAGCGACTCGTACCCCTCCCGCAGCAGGTCCCGCCACGTCCTGAGGAACCGGGCGTTCTCCGAGCACTNCGGGCGTTCTCCGAGCACTTGGGGGCCAGCTCCTCCACCTGGGCCGACACGGCCGACGTCGCCTCCAGGATCTTCGCCAGCGAGAAGGCGGCCTGGACGAAGGGCAGAGAGGTTGGGGGTCGCCGGTGCCCGGTAACCTCCCCCCACAAGGGGACCCCCGGCGCCCTCCCCAGGGGACCCGCGACGGCACTCACGTCGCCGATCTGCATCTCCACCTCCTCCAGCAGCTCCCGCGTGTCGCCGCCGGGCAGCTCCGGCGGCACCGACCCCTC
>VZRE01001222.1:40016-64117 GCA_013396775.1 Cephalopterus ornatus
GCCCCCGGGGCTCCCTCTGCCTGGGGCCTCTGTCCTTCGGCAGGCACTGCCGGGGCGGGAGGAGAGGACGGGGCTGTGCGGGAGTGGCGTGTTTTATTTACCTGCAACGCGGTGCGTGAAGCGATCTGCGGTATTGGGTGTTAACCTGTTTTAAAGGGTAAAGCAGTGGAACGTATGCCCTTACTGAGGAAAGAGTTGTGGAGACGGCATCCCCACAGGTGCTATTAAAGAGCTGCGCAAGAGCAGAGTTTTTCCTGGGGGATCGCTTGGCTCGTGCAGGCATTTCCCATCACGTCCAAGGCCGGGAGCTCCCAGTTAGCGCTGTGGCACGGGCTCAGGTCGCTCACGGGAGAAGCTGCCCGTCCAGCGTTTGAACCCACCTTTGTAATTATCGGGCGTGTTCTGAGCCGGGTTTCACTTCTTTTGCGTATGTGTGGAATAAGTGATTTATTTTTTTTTTAGTATACTGTGTGATTCTGAGTACCATCAGTTCTGCTCAAATAAAAATATCTCAAAAGTTAAGTTCAAGTTTCACGGTTTAATGTGTATGTATAGGTGTAGTTGTTATCGTGCCTGTAAAATACTTGTTCTCAGATCCTGCCTGGTTGCAGGTAAAGGATAAATAAGAATAGATAGCTTTTATGTTATGTTGGTTAGGTACAGAATCACTGTTAGGAAATCAGCATGAATAATACCTCCTACCTTGCATATAGAGACCTGTGTGCTGTCACTGGGCAGAGTTATAACACAGGATGCTTGTGTTGGCCTTGCCAATCACCATTCTCAACAAAATATTTACCTCATAGAATGTACATTTTACTTGTGTAGTTTTGCAGAAATACTCTACTTTAAATGTGATATTCTTCTTCTTCACCTCTGAAAATAGAGAAAGAGGATTCGTAAAGGAAGGAAAATGATCTGTTGAGGTGCATTAGTGCACAGACCTTTTAACTGTAACTAGTTTTCATACTAACCATGCTAGGTTTTTTTTACTACAAATCACGCAGATTTTTTTTTTTTTTTTTGTGAAAGAGAAAAATTACCACATGTAATAGTCCTCTGAACAGAGTCCTGTTTTGATAATTTGAAGCTTTAGTTTGGTCCATTTACTTACAAAGAAATTCTAATTTGTTCTCGCAATAATTAATGTATCTGCAGCAAAGATAAAGATTACTTGTATCTACTGTTCCTAGTTTTGGCTAAAGCATACTTGGGTTCACGTCTGTGCTTTCGGTGTAGAGCATGACATTTACTTTAGATGAACTGTCTTGTACTAGTAGCCCAAACTGTGTGTCTCAACATGTGTTGAGATCTCAGAAGAGCTGAACTTTCATGTCCTGTCTCTATGGTTGTTTGGTCACTTTTGATGAAGTCTGAAAGAAATCTTTTGAAGTTCAAAATTAAATAGGAAATTAAAATGTGTTTCACCTTTGTACACACATGTTATCCTGTATCAGCTGTGTATGGCTGGCCAGTGTATTGAGTGATACTATGTGAAGAATGCTTAAAGGGGAAGCTCTTTAATTATTTTTTTGCTGATACAAAATTATACAGCATACTCCTTCCTAACTTGAAAGTTAAAAAATCCATGTTTATGGTTCCTCATCTTCATATCACCTGGTAGCCTTTGGGAAGGGGAAGCTGTCATATTTGTTGTGCCACTTGCATCCCTGAAAATTTTAAAAATTTGGAAAAAATAATTTGGCAAATTTCTTTCTTGTTTTTGCAGCACATCAGTGCATTCGTGCTCTTAAGCTGATAAAGAAAGACTGCCTTCCATCACTGCGTGTCTCAAGATGTGCATCTACTGCCTCTGTGCCTCGCATAACTACACACTACACAATTCATCCTCGGGACAAAGACAAACGATGGGAAGGTAAGTGAAAAATTGTGTTCTTTAAAAGCTTCTTTATTATTATTGTTGTTATTATTATTATTCAGTTTTAAAGGCACTGAAATGTGTTGCTGTTTTTTCTTTTTATGGAAATTCTGTACTCTTAAATACAGCGCTGATATTTCAAACGAAATTTTTGGTTGCTATCTCAAAATCGGTGTCCTTAGTGCTATAAAATAGGATCAGATTAAACTTTATGCTTGTTTTCACAAAGTATACAAGCAGCTTGTGGTTTAGTGGTTATCAGAAGATTTAGTTCTGTTCAGTATGCATCTGCTAGGTTTTTTTCCATTGTTCTTACCATGAGAGTTTAGGTTTAGTGAGAGAGAGGTTGGAAGTAATTGGAGATTGGTTTATATTATTATCATTTTTTTTCTATTGAAGGAGTAAACATGGAAAGATTTGCAGAGGAAGCTGATGTTGTCATTGTTGGAGGAGGCCCTGCGGGCCTTTCTGCAGCTATTCGACTCAAACAGTTGGCTGCTGAGCATAGCAAAGAAATACGTGTTTGTCTGGTGGAAAAGGCTTCTCAGATTGGTGCCCATACATTGTCTGGTGCCTGTCTTGAGCCAAGGTCCTTAGAAGAACTCTTTCCAGACTGGAAGGAGCGAGGGGTATGTATGAGCACATAAACACTGAAATTAATTACTAGCTTGTAATGAACTTCATACCTGACTCATTCTGGTATGACTTAGTACCTGGTACCATTAGTAATTAGTACTATTACAAAATACATTGATCTAACAAAACAAAAAACTGCTGCCTTCATTTTAGTCTGTTTTCTCTAGTTCGACAATGCTAGAAGTTTTATGTCTATACAGATATGCTGTGGCTTTTGTTCTTTTCTGTAGTAGTCTTACTGCATATACACAATATGTCTGGTGCATCCTGGGGTGACCTGCACTTTCTGCCTTTGTGCAGAATGCAGCTCCTGTGCACAAGCAGGAAGCTGTTCGGTTCTTACCAATGACAGACTCGTTGCTTCTGTACAATAGTTCTTCATGGAAGTGGCACACTTCTGTGCAGACACTGTGGTGTAATGAAGTCCTAAGATGATTTTAGGAGGGAGGATAGCAGAAAATAAGCTGCCATCTCTACCAGAACAGCCATCTGACTTCCAGCCAGCTGCCTCCTATCACGTGGGAGCTGCAAAAAGTTAGACATCAACTAGTTGTTTTGTCTTACTGTGGTAAATATGCAAGTTGAGCTGCCCTCTTTAGAGAGGTCTAGAATATTGGATGTTGATTCTTTCCTGATGACTGCCTCATTATGTACTTTGTCTTCTCTCTTGTGGTACCTTCCTATAGAAGTGCTGTACTTAACCTGTACTTGACTGCCAGTTTGATTGTTTGATTTTGTTTGTTGTTGTTTTTGTTGAATTGGCTAGAAAAGCATAACTCTCTCCTTTTTCTATTTCATTTTTTTGTAGGCTCCACTTAAAACTCCTGTAACTGAAGACAAGTTTGGAATTTTAACGAAGACATCTAGAATTCCAGTGCCAATTCTTCCAGGTAAAGCGAGGGAGTAGAGAGTCAACTTTCTCTGTGTCTTTTTCAACTTTTCCATGAATCAAACAACTTTGATTCAGTGTAGTAGAGAAAGTGTATCTAGAATGTAATAGCTTACAGGGATACAGTCTATGTAGATGATGGCGTGATAACACATGACATTACTTTGAAGACAGTAGCTGTAGAAGGTGTGACATCTGATGTATACAGCATCAGTTATTTTGCTTGGTGTCCTGTGTTTTATGTGTTGTGTGTGTCTCTTTTTGCCTAGGACTTCCGATGGTTAATCATGGAAATTACATAGTACGTCTGGGCCACTTTGTGAGTTGGCTAGGTGAACAAGCAGAAGCTTTGGGTGTTGAGATATATCCAGGCTATGCAGCAGCTGAGGTACTCATGACATCAGTGTGTGTATATGAAAAGTGGCTTTGAAACCCCTTTCAGAGCAGTCACAATCATTTGTACATGCACAACATTCCTTTTAACATATATGTATGGTGAAAACCATGTTTCAGTGTCTAAATTCCCTGGTTCAGATCCAGCAAAGTGCAAGTGGATCATACAGTATATGAATAAATACATAATCTTCATGTTTGACCATTATAGTCATAGTGCTTAGAAGTTCTGCGTTAGAACTTTTAATGAATGGATTAAAATGACAGATTATTAAAATGGTTTTTGTTTAAATATTTCCAAAGGTTCTTTTCCATGAAGATGGAAGCGTGAAAGGGATAGCAACTAATGATGTAGGCATTCAGAAGGATGGAGCACCTAAAGTGAGTATCTGTCTTCCCCATACCTAGGGGTTTAATTATGGAAATTGTGATGTATCTGCTTCTACTGCCATCTCACTGAAAAAGTGTAAAACTCAGTGCCTGTCTTCTCTCTCTGTATTTAACCGGATCGATTACCAGTGAAAGTTCTGGTCTTGGAAGGTTGTAAAATTCTTCTGAAATTAGTAGAAAAAGCTTTTGCAGAAAGGGTGACTTGAAGGAAATATTTTAAGGGTGTTTTGGCATATGTGAAATCAGGAGACAAAAGGAAAGAATTCCAGGAACTCACAGAAAAAAAAGTGTGATGGTGAAATAGAAAGCTGTAGTCCAGCTGGTAGCTAACAGTGTGTAAGAGAGTGTGCTTCTGGCTGACTTGGTTTCTTTGATATTTACAACTGCAGTTGCATTTGTTGACAGTCTGTCTGCCTTGTTAGGGCAAGGAGCACGTTGAATCTTTATACCTTTTTGCTGGCTCATGTTTCTGCATCCAGAAGGTGACTCCCTGCCCTAAGTATCAGATTTTTGACTGATTTTTTTAAACTTTTTTTAGCGGAATCCAAGACCTGCCCAAAGTGTGTTGCTTCCCTGTGTAATATGTAGGGAGAATTTGTCACACTAGAATGACTCAGAACACCTTTCACACAAAATTATTTGACTGCAGAAATAAGGAGTATGAGTTTTTTCTTAAGATTTACCTTCTTTTGCAAGGTTTCTTTCTAGTTACGTGGGTTTCAAAGAGGTATTCACATAAAGTGTGGGCAATTTTTCCCATATAAGTCAGGGACTGAGAAGAAAAGACTCATTCTTGTATTGAGAGAATATAGCCAATAGAGGAGGAAGTGGCGACAGGGAAAAATAAGGTATTTTTCCAATGTAATATTGTCCATTTGCTGTAGGGGACAGACATGCTCTTATTTTCCAGTGCACATTTTTTCCAGTAGGAGGCACAAGTAAAGCGTACAGCTTACTGTGGGAATAAAGAATTTTTGGGAGTTTGAGTCTGTTTTAAAATGGGAAGGAACTATTCTAGTTACATTTTTTAACATTCTCAAAACGTAGTTTTTTCTGGAAGAATGTGTCTATTAACTTCTTTCATGTATGTAATTAGTGTGCCACTACTGCAGCTTTTTGAGTATTCAAGTGTTTTAGCTGTGAGTTAGGTCAGCTGATACTAGCTCCAGTGCATAAAGGTTCAGGTAAATAGATAGAGTTTGTGTAACCTGCAAGGCAAGGGTATCTTCAATGTGTTTATACAGAGCCTAATCAAATAGACCCTAGTTAATGAATAGAGTTCCACCTTGCAGTCAGCACCAACCAAACAAAAATTATAGTGGGAAAAAATACGTTGTAAAAAGTTGCACATTGATTCTTATGTAGATACTGGAGAAGGACGTTAATTGTGAAACAAAACTCTGTCACAGTACTGGAACATTTCAAATTCATGAGTTTCTGGTATGTACAATGTAGACATGTGTAGTTGGTTTATTTTAAGTAAATCTGCTTCAAAGTGGACAGTATATATTTTTAATCTTTAGATCAAGTGGTAAGCCTCTGTAGTTCTTTTAGTATTTTGTAAGATTAATTCGTGTTCAGGTTCAAAGAATACAAAAAATTTGGCAAAATCTTGTGGCTCTTGTTTAGAGGTAATTTCCAACTAAAGAGTAGATTTTTATTTGCTAGTCTTCTTGTGAGATGTCTGACCAGTAAGTTACAGGCAAGTGAGAGACAACTCAAAACCAAGCAGTAAGCTTTTCCTGGACCTATGCTGGCTTACCTTGAGATGGTTTAGATGGTTTTATGGGGTACTGCTGGACATCTTCGTCCAAAACTCTTTTCACTGTATTTTTCAACATTAAACTTCCTGACTGAAATCAAGCTTTTGTCTTCATAAAAAATTTGTATAAAAAGATTGTGTACATTTACAATCTTATCTCCTTACATTGCAAATATAATCTATATACTTGTCCAGCGTGCTCACAGACGCAGGTGACATAATCATACAGTAGTATTCCCTTATCTTATTCTTTATCTCATTGTTGGAATTTTTTATGAGAATTTTTTTTATATTTATTATTATATTAATATCATTATATTTAATGTTAGTTTAGTTTTAACATATGTTTTGACATGCAAGACTGGCGTAATGTCATAGTAACTTTATTCTCAAGTAGTGGGCCCTTTTGGGAGCAGGGACGATGCAGATTTTTCAGATGTGGAAGTTCTGTCTAGTCTCTGTCTTATGTGTGGGGGAACACACACACAAACACAATATTTTATTGTAATGTGACTTCATGAGCAAAAATTAAAGTGTGAAGTTAGGGCAAAAGATTCTTTGTTCTGTCAGGTTTCCTTTGGGCCCTGTGAATGAGCAGGTGTAATATAAGTATCCTCCAATCTGGAAAAGATTCTCCTTTTCAGTGACTAATGGCTATTCACTGCAGTGCTGCTTTACTGCAGTCCCCTTCCAAGACCTGCCAGGAGCACATCGTGGTTAGGTGGAAAAAACAGCTGGACTAGAGCTATGATTTGCAATGGTTTGTAGGTTCTGAGCTATGCCATGAAGTCGTGTAAAATCACTTCATTGCTCTTCATTTTCTTGCTCTGAGTTTGATGTGGCACTGATGTAACTGCTGATGAAATGTTGTACTTTTGCAGGCTACCTTTGAAAGAGGCTTGGAACTCCATGCTAAAGTCACAGTGTTTGCTGAAGGTTGTCACGGACATCTAGCCAAACAGATGTACAAAAAATACAATCTAAGGGAAAACTGTCAACCCCAGAGCTATGGCATTGGACTGAAAGAGGTATCACCTGCATAATTTTAACAGATAAGGAAAATACTGTGAAGATTTAAGGTAGCTTTTGTTTGCTTTCAAGCTAATTTGTGTAAAACATAAGAAATAAAGATTCTGAGTTACACTTTTGGACTTCAGAATCTTTGCTGTTCTGAAACTGGTTAGAGAAGATGCTCCCTGAATGTCATGAGTGTTCTGTTTCAGCTGCTGCTTCTCTTGTATCTGTTATAGCTAGAGGTACCTGTGAATCCTCTTTGGTAACGTCTTAATTTGATTTCAAATTATGTTCATTTGTAAAATCTGTTTTTAGTGCTTTTACTAAATGAGAGAAGGATTTGTGCTGCCTAATTTTATGGGGGTTTAATACATGAGGAGGGGAGGAAAGGCTTGCTATGGGCGTTCTGTACATTAATGAGAGAGAAGAGCTGTTCCAGATGAAGAGTTGTGGTCTCTGAAACACCTTCTGGATGAGCTTTTCTTTCAAAAAAAATTCCTTTTCTTGGGCTTATAAAATTGGGATAGGGGTGAGGTTTCCTTTTTAAAATATTCTATACACTGGAAATAAAATTCATGAAAAAGAGCTGTATTATTTCAGAATACATTCAGAGTTTGACTATAACATATTCTTTATTACTGTAAGTATGTGCTTCCAGCTACAAAATGTTTGTTAAATAATTAGTTTATGCTTCTGTAGAGAATAACCACTCTGTAAATGTATGACATAATCTTAGTTACAGTTTTTAATACTGAAGTTGTCCTTAAAGCAGGGTTTTCCTGTGGAGTTCCCTTTCTTCCATATGAGACTGTCTGCTTTAGCAAATGGGGCAGTCCAGTAGGAATGGATCTGTAAAGTGAAATAGTTGATGAGCTAACATCTGTACTATGCACATCTCAGGTTTATTTTTACTTTGGGCTAGCTGTGATCTTGTCTCATGGACTGAGTGCCCTTTCATGACTGGAATACTTTAGATGGGCTTTTGGGACCCTCTCTTACAATTTAGTTCCATGTGAAAGGAATCCAGTTCATGCCTTCCATGGCTGCTGTACAATGTGAACAAAAGGTCAGTAAGTGGGAGGAATCAGAAGTCCCACTCAAAAATGTGCTCCTTAGCCTAAACTGCAACGTTACTGTAGGTGCGTCCTCCGTGCTTGAGCTGATCTTACGGTGCTCAGCTGCCCTCCTGTCATGAGACTGTGCCTGGCACAGAACTCCATGGTGAAGAGACATTTTGTGACATGAGCAGAAAATTGACTCACTAGTGGAAACATGAAAATGCTTCTGTGAGTTCACCATGGGTCACTGGAGCACTGGAGATGGGTAGGAGAGAGGAGAGAGAGAGGACATTTTGTTTGACAGAAAATATTTAGATCAGCTCAGGCATATTGTTAAGCCTGACCTGGAAAAACTTACAAGATAATGCATAGAATCATACAAAAATTCAACATCTTTAAAGTAAAAAAAAAAGTCAATATAAGCATTGCTTTCTGTAACAGAAGGATCTGTCAAAGTCACTAGTAAAAGGCATCTTGTGGTTGAATGAAAAGTTTGGGTGTAGTACTGGAGTATGTCACATTTTCTAATATGCAACAGTTCAAGCAAGAGAGGTATTGGCAAAATCTTAAGTGGTAATCTAAAAAAGTATACTTATTACTCGGTATTTTGCTGTATGCATTTATTTATATTATGAAATATTTGTATTATTGCTCATAGCAGTAAATCATTTTATTCTATATGTAATTGTGTGTTTGTCTTTTATTATATTAGTGAAAAGCCATTACTTTGCAATCTAAATTAATTTTTTGGTCATCTTCATTTCAGTTATGGACTATTGATGAAAAGAAATGGAAACCAGGAAGAGTAGAACATACTGTAGGCTGGCCTTTAGACAGACATACATATGGAGGATCCTTTCTTTATCACTTAAATGAGGGTGAACCTTTAGTTGCTCTTGGATTTGTGGTAAGTGAAGTTAGTTTTTTCATGCTTGCTTGTTGTTTGATCTTCATTTTTATGAAGTTTCTTTTCTCTGTTTTAATGTAAAAATGAAAACATAAGAATAGCAACAAATCAAATTTAGTGCTTTCTCAATCTTAAATGCACTTATGCCCATATTAAGGAAGGTTAATTTGTCATATTAATCTGTCTTTAATCTAGTGTCTTTTATTAAGACCAACCAGAAAACTTACGAATAATTTTTTTTCCTTGCAAACCAAGCAAGTTTTTGTAAAGCCAAAACCAAATGACTAATCAAAGTTGTGCTCACAAAATTTTTGGAAGTTAGGCAATCTCTCAGTCACATGCACTTCATACAGTTCCATTTCCTAATTCATGTGTTAGCCTCGGATGCAACTCCCACTTTATGAGAGAAGTATATAAAGTAGAAGCACTCTGCAGCTCCACAAACAGCATCCCTTCCATTTCTGAGCTCTTCACTTTGTTTTTATTATTCTTATCCCTGTTGGCTTTGCCCTTTTCAGCTAAACTCTCTTTCTGAATTGGGCAGGCAGCTTCTTCCTTTTTATAGACTCTTTACCAGAAGTACTGAGATCGCTAGAGGCAGGCTGGTGTCATTCTGGCAGCCAACTGAGGCAAGGAGCAATGGTTGGAAATATTTATCACCTGCAGTCCTAAAAGAAACATTCACTGTTTATCCTGCGCATGTGCTTCACACACAGACATTATAAGAGTCAAGCACTCAAAATGGACTTTTAGCAGCGTGAGGCTGAGCTGACATTTTGGTCTCCTAAGATTTTTAGAAGGATTACAGAGTGTGTGTGGTGTGAAAACTGTATTTTTGTCCAACCCTTTTGTAAGAAATATTGAAAAAAAGTCTTGTTCGTTGCTGAATAATTTTATATATCATTAAATGTATCATTATATATTTTGTTATTTTTCTCAAAGTTCATCGGAACCTCAAAAGAGAAAAATTCTACAACAAGTCCTTTTAAGAGTATATTAAAGATGGGAAATGCAGAGTATATCTGGGCAAATTCTCAAATGTGTAAGATAAGAATCCTGGGCATCCAGCCAATTGGCAAAGTCTTTTTTCTCACATTTTCTGCTTTCATCATTGTTCCCCTATGCTTTATTGCAATGGCTTACCTAATTGGAAATTATAATTGACTACTAAACAGTGTAAAGAACTGTTTAAAATAAATGAGCACAAGGACATAATGATCAAAAAATAATTGTTTATGTCTCCTTCCAGCTTTTTTAGGGCAGAGGTATGAAACACAACTTTAAAACAAGTTTTCTTGCTTATCCCACCTACTAAACCATGCTTAATTTAATTTGTTTTATTTCAAAGACAGGTGAAAGGTGGCTACAATGCAATTAAGTTTTTTATTTTTAGATGGGGCTGAGAGCAGCAGATTTTCAGATCTGCTTCTGCTGTACTGTTAATAGAATGTATTTTTGGCAGCAGTTTCTTTAAATAGGAAGATCCTGAGATTGATTTAATATAAAATAGATTTAAAGACTTGATGTGGTAATATGTGATTGTTCTGCTTTTATAGTTCTATGAATTTTTATACAGTTTCATACTTCTTTTTCATTAATATTGCGCTTTTTCCTTTTTCTTTTAAGGTTGGTTTAGATTATCAAAATCCGTATTTGAATCCATTTAGGGAATTTCAGAGGTGGAAGCACCATCCTAGTGTACAGCCTACTTTGGAGGGTGGAACAAGGATTGCCTACGGTGCCAGAGCACTAAATGAGGGTGGTTTGCAGGTAACATTTTCCTGAAGTTTTTAACTCTGAGTTCTCTATAGCCATGTATTTAGTGCTGTAGATTTGGGTTCCATGCTGTGCCAAAAGTTTTGCTGGACAGAAAAGCCTTGCTATCTTGTTGGGTACTGGCTGCTGAGATTTGCTAAATTTGGGCTCTGTCATACTGAAAATCTTCTGACATTGTCATTTACTTCATAAGTGAAACACAGAATCATAAAATCGTTTAGGTTGGAAAGACTATTTACGTAGTCAAGTCCAGCCATTAACCCAGCACTGCCAAGTCTCCAGGTGCCACATTTACACACCTTTTATGTGCAACCAGGGATGGTAACTCAACCACTTCCTTGGACAGCCTGTGCCAGTGCTTGACAACCCTGCCTGTGAAGAAATTTTCCGAAATATCCAATCTAAACCTCCCCTGGCACAACTTGAGGTCATTTCGTCTCATCCTGTCACTTGTTACCTGGGAGAAGAGCCCAACCCCTACCTGGCTACAACCTCCTTCAGGTAGTTGTAGAGAGCAGTAAGATCCCCACTGAGTCTCCATTTTTCCAGGCCTAAACAATTCCAGCTTCCTCAGCCGCTCCTCAGAGGACTTACTCTCCGGACCCTTCACCAGCTTCGTTGCCCTTCTCTGGACACGCTCCAGCACCTCAATGTCTTTCTTGTAGTGAGGGGCCCAGAACTGGACACAGTACTTGAGGTGCGGCCTCACCAGTGTCAGGTACAGGGGAAGAATCACTGCCCTGGTCCTGCTGCCACCCTATTTCTGATAAAGGCCAGGATGACATTGAACTTCTTGACCACCTGGTCACATTGCTGGCTCATGGTCAGCCGTTCTCGGCCAGCACTCTCAAGTGAGTTTTCCAGCCACTCTGACCCAAGCCTGAGGTACTGCATGGGATTATTTTAAATAATAATATTATTTAAATATTATTTATAATATTTAAATAATATTATTATTTAACAGGACCCAGCACTTGGCCTTGTTGGCTCAATACGGTTGGCCTCAGTCCATGAATCCAGCCTGTCCCAGTCCCTCTGCAGAGCCCTCCTGCCCTCCAGCAGATCAACGCTCCCACTCAATTTGGTGTCATCTGAGAACTGATTGGGGAAGCACTCAATTCCCTCATCCAAGTCATTGATAAAGGTATTAAACAGGACTGGGCCCAGAACTGAGCCCTGGGGAACCCCACTAGTGACCAGCTGCCAGCTGGATTTAACTCCATTCACCACCATGCTTCAGGCCTGGACATCCAGAAAATGTTTTACCCAGCAAAGAATCTGCCAGTCCAAGCCATGAGCAGTCAGTGAAGTGGAATTTATAGTGCAGTCAAGTGTGTTCAGCAGCAAAGATGGTACAGCCAATTTTGTTGTGCCTGAAACCTTGAGGAAGACAGGGTAGCACCACTCTTCTGTCGTTCTTGTGGGTTTGGAGAGGCATGTCTTCCCTATTACTTATCACAGCAGAGGGAACTTCTTTGGAGTGCTTGATCCTTAAGTCACCAATGGTGCTGAAATTGTAATGTAGTTAGTGAGGTGAATCTTTAGCTCCTCAAATACAGATACCTTGAGTATCTTTCATGCACAGTTTTGAATTTCTGCTTTCTTGGGAGGTGGAATACTTTGTTCTTTGTGTTCCCTTAAGGAGTCTAAAAGTTAAAATTTTGAATAGGTATTCATCAAGACTTAAGGTCAGTTGAAAGGGCTGGAAGAGCTTGCAGAAAAAATAATCTGGGTTATATTTAACAGTTTTAAATTTCAACCTGTTAGCTTTTCATGTGGTAATCCTCGAACACAGGACATGGCTCTGTGTCGTGTGCTCCCAGATCCATCTTCTAGATGCTCCTTTCAGTCTGGAGCTTAAAACTGAGTGTTCATGATCTGCAGCCTGTGTGTGGGTCCCTTTGACTCTGCTCTCTACTTTGTCTTTCCTTTTTGAACCTCTTTTTCTTAGTATAAATATAGCTTCGTGCAGTTTTTGCAATACAAGTGGAATTTCAGCAGCAGCATAACTCTTGTCACAGTCATGTGGAGTTAGGGTTTGACCCCAGTGTGCATTCCTGCTAGTGATCATGTGGGTTCATGAAGCAACTTCTTAATTACATGTGATACACATTTAGTAAATCTGAGGGTTGACTTTGTGCACTCTGTAGTAGAAATATGTCATACCACGTTGCAACGCAGTTGTGTTACTGGTTCATTTCAGAAACCATTGTCCCTCCATTATTAACACATATACAATACAAAATACCAAGATGTTTTAATCTATACTTTTATGCAAGAGGGACTTCTTTCTCCACCCTGTGCACTAGTTTTTGTATCATAGATAATCATTAAATTTCTGGCTTTGGTGAAGTAGCCAGATTGTGACTTCAGTTGCATCCTCCTTATGCTGCTCAAAACATATGGCTGAAAGAACACAGTATTTTTTAAGTCACTTACAGACATGGTTTGTGCTAAGTTACACAGTCAGTAGGACTACAGCTCTTGTGCATCTCTGCCTAATCTTTGGACTTCTTTGCTGGACTTAAACCAACATGTCCCTTACTTTACATTGTTCCTAATGTGAAAGCATATTTTCTTTTGTTGTTTTTTGGGTTTTTTCTTTATTTCCTGTAGATAGATTTGTCTAGTTAATCATGAAGTCACGCTCTTAAAAGACTTAATATGTGCCTTCAGGTAAAAAAAAGCTTTATTGATGATTCACTTAAGAAGAGTTGTAAGATTAGCTCTTCTTTTGCATGTGTTGCTTCGATTAATAACTGTAGCAGTCTGACTCATTTGCATCACTGTAGTCCAGGAATATTTTCTTATGTAAGTCATCCTGTAGCTCCAGTTTTTTAATTTCGTGACAGTATTGCATCAAATAGATGTTTAGAATTACCATGAATCTCAGCTTTTTTTTGTCTGTTATAGATAACCTTATGACCATGTTCTTCAGTCTTTAATAGAGAGAGAGCGAGAGCACGCTCGTGCACACTCTTGGATGTTTTTTGGAAGGATGTGGAAGGAGGGAACAGAGTTTAAAAGTCTGTGGCTACATAGCTGCTATTTCTTACATTTATTAAAATTGCAAAATCAAGCACTTAAGAAATTCTCATGCACCCTCTGTTTTGTTTCCATTTTATCAAAAACTTTGGAAAGGTTTAAGAGTTTTGTGGAAAAAATAGAAGGTGGTGGTGGTGTTGTTGAGCAGGGTATGTTATGAATACCAGGGGGAAAAAACCTTCATATGATGACCCATTCAAGTGTCAAATAGTAGAGTCACTTAACAGATTTTAAGCCCTGAGCTGAGCTAAGAGGAGGAAGAATGTGAGGTTTCCTGTCTGCTGGAAGGGACTGACTCTATAGGGAGCACGTGTCTCCCCTCCTTTCCTTCTCCAAACCAGCCTTGTTTGGTGTCTGCATCTCAGGGGTAGGGAGGGCTTGTGCCATACTGGCACGATGTGTTTCTTCAACTGATCGTGGAAACAGGCACCAAGAGCCATAGTACTAATAATGAGAATTCCTAACAAAGCTGCAATATGTGCTAGCTTTTGCGTTATATGACAGATCTTCAATTTCATTTATTTAACAGTATGTTGGTCACTGTGCATATTAAGTGAAACAGTGGTTGCAGAAGAAAAGTACTTGATCACCATCTTTTTATGCAGTTCAAAGAGTCAATCAAGAAATCTTTCTATGCTTATGTCAGTGCTGCATCCCTTTTTCCTAATAGATATAACAGTGGCTGTTTTCTGTGAAAAGAGAAGACATCCTACATACTTAATCCCTTTGAAATACTATTATGTAGCTGAACTTAAAAATTCTGCTCCCAGAAAAGTAAGTTGTAATTTGTAGTTGTATTTTCAGCCTAAATTACCTTTCCTGTGAACCAGAGCATTAAGACTGTGATTAAACAAACTGTGCAAAACATGAAATGCTGTGTAGTACAACATATTTTTAAAGACTCCTATATGACTATTCAAAAGCAAGCAGTCCTGGGTGAATAGTAAACAGGTAACAACTGAACAAGCAGAAGGAAACAAAATTTTTGGTTTGGGTTATCTTGAATTCTAAGGGATATATTTTTTGAACATTTTTCATTAAATAAAACTACTTCTTTGGGGTCAAGTTATTTAGGACATTACAAAATTAATTCTTTCAGGCAGTTTTAATAAAAGCAGGATGCTAGATTCAGAAGCGCTGCTCAGTACTAAAGACTTCTGGAGGAAGGTTGTGTTCAAAACTCACCTTTAGTTTTGAGACCGAGGCTTTGATGACAGCTTTCTGCTCAAAGTCCTGCTGTCAGTCCACATTTTGAAGATGGTCCCTGTCTAAAATCTTAGTCTCATTGGATGAGGGTAACAATAACTATCTTGATAGATAACGTATTCCTTAATATAGATGTATAACATAGTATATTAATAGTACAGACATGATATTTGCAAATCATCTGGCTTAGGTTTGTGAATTGACTGTACTCAATGACATTATGCTTACAGAATGGGAGTAAGATGATGATTTTACACCAAAATACATTTGTTGGCTGCTGAGCAACTTCTAAAATAAGGGGGAGGAGGACAGGCAGGGCATAGAACAAGAATGTGCGGTTTCATAGAACAAGATTTGTGGAAAAAAAGCACTGTGAGGTAAGATGTGTACAACTTACTATGTGGAAATCAGGGAAACAAATGGGGTTTCTTTGTTTTGGGTTTTTTTTTTAAAAGAATTCACTTGAAGTTGAAGGAGAAAAACAGTATCAATGGGTGACATTACCCGAGTCTTGTTGCAGATAAAGCAACTGGAGAGAGGATATAAGGAAAATGTCATTCTGTCACACTCAGCACAGGTACAATGCCCACATTCCTATATGCATACTATGCTAAAATTCCTTGATTAAGTGGAGTAACTCTGGTGTATGTTTAAATAGTGCACATGCAAGTCTGAAAATGTAAAGGACACTCAAGCCTTATGCCAGTTTAATTTCTAGAATGTTGTTTTCGATTTAAAAACCAAGAACAAACAAACCACCTTTCTTTCTGTTTTCAGTCAATACCCAAACTCACCTTCCCAGGTGGATTATTAATTGGTTGCAGTCCTGGACTCATGAATGTTCCTAAGATCAAAGGGACACATACTGCAATGAAAAGCGGCATGTTGGCTTCAGAAGCAATTTTTAGTCAATTAATCAATGAAGATCTCCAATCAAAGACAATAGGTGAGATCACTGTACTTTGAGTTGTAATTACCTTGTGTTCAATTAGAACTACCAACAGCTAACAGCAGTAACTAAATGTGGCTGAAGGAATTAGTTGGAAATGTGAATAAATCATGAAATAGGTGTGTTTAAAATATATCATTTATTTACTATTGATAATGTCAAATCATTAAAGAAAGAAATTAATAGTTTTGCTCAGTTATTCTTAAGTACTTACCCTACTGCTAGAACAAAAATACACCTCTAAGGACCATCTGAAAAGCTTATGCTTCCTATATAAGTAAACAGGAATAATATATTTTGTTTCTACAAACATGTTAAAAATTAGTGCTTTATGACTCAGAAAGTGTTACTGAAAGACTGCAGGAAGAGGAAAAAAAGGAATAGATTAAATGTAAGCAAAACAAGGTGAGATTTTTCAAATTTGCTCTTCACTGTTACTTTTTTTCATTCAGTCATTTTATCCTGTCTTTTAATCTTACAGTCATCTCAATTTGAAACTGCATTTCATTTTATACATAATGCAAGCACATTGAAGCAATCACCTGGTCCTGACCACCTTGTATTGACTAGTTTAAGCTTTGGTTGTCCCCTTACATGTGTTAACCAAGACTGTACAGAGAGAGAATTAGAATTTCAGTCATTCCGGAGATGGACACTATAGCCAGGTGCCACATGATGATTATATTAGAAATCTCTTCTCTGTACTGATGCATTCAGGCCTCATGAGCTCTCATCTCATTCAGCTGAAATGTGCCGTACACAGAAGGTATGCTGAACAATTCAGACTTCTACTAGACAGGTTAAAATGCTTAGAATCCATCTGAAACTAACACTCTTGATGGGTAGTGTGCTACTCTTTCTTGTTTGATTATGGACAGGTTTTATATGCTGCTTTCCTCTTTTGTCGAGACTGGAATATTACACTTTCTTCTCTTTGCAGAGATAATGGGCTTTCTTCAGAGCCTTATGTGAGATGGGTATTACAGACTGAAGCATGTTTTTCATGTACAAACAAGGCTTAAAACTGGTTTAGAACATTTATTCCTATACAGTAGTAATGAAGAATAGTGAAGGGGAACCTCTCAATTTTCATTTGAAGAAAAATTTTTTTCTAAGATAATTACTTGACTTTTAACTGCATTGCAGTAGATGTGTCAAGTGTCCAGTGTCTAGTATTTGTAAAGAATACAATGAAAGAGTTTGTAGTCAAATATATCTCATTAATGTGTTGATTACAAAGGGAGAAATAAAGTGTTTAGTTCATCCAGCGGGCCATAGGCATAGTTACTGAAATGGGAATGTTTGTGGTTGCAAAACTTCTAAGGAGGAAGATTTTGAATCTGACATTAGAATTGCAAACCTGGCTTTAGATCACAGGTAAAAGCTCCTGGTCAGTGCTCAGAGCGAGTAGCTCTTTTTCCACAGAGGCACCAATGTACCTGGCTGATTATATTTTGATGAGGTTTGAAGTAATTCAGTACTGCTTGTTGCTCATTTAAGAGGCTTCTAAAAGGAGCAGTAGATACCTGCCAACAAAACAGGTCTCTTCAAGAGGCTGAAACATGTTGTCTAGTATATTCCTAGCTTATGATTCTGAAATTCTCATTTTGATGACTTGAGTGCTAGCAGTTGCCTTTATTCAGAATTTATTTTTTTATTTCAAGGGTAGTCTTGATGTACTGTAGGTACCTAACAAGTAATGTACTGCCTTAGGACTTCATGTGCAAGAGTATGAGGAGAACCTGAAAAAGTCCTGGGTCTGGAAAGAGCTGTATGCGGTTAGAAACATCCGACCATCCTGCCATACCGTACTTGGTGTGTATGGAGGAATGATTTACACGGGAATATTTTACTGGTTACTGAGAGGAATGGAACCATGGACATTAAAACATCCAGGTAATTTCATTATATGTCGGTCTTTCCTGGTCTTTGTTGAAGCTAGTGCACATATGGTCCAGTGGTGAGGCCTTGAAGTGTAGAAAAGAAACAGATGATAAGGCATTAAAGCAGACTTTGTCATATTACCTACCTATTAATAATGTAAATTAAAACATAAAAACACTGCTAAGTATAACAGCATTTTTCGTGAGACAAAAAACTATACTATCTTTTATTAAGTACTTCATTCTGATGACAGGGAAAATAGCTTAGTAAAATTGTTCTTGAGTAACTGCAAATTACAGTAATTCTGTACTGAAACCTATTTATTAAAAATATACTTAGGACCAGATTTTGCTCAGCTCAAGCCAGCCAAAGATTGCACGCCTATTGAATACCCAAAGCCTGATGGAAAAATCAGTTTTGATCTCCTCTCATCTGTGGCTTTAAGCAGTACAAACCATGAACATGACCAACCTGCACATTTAACTCTCAAAGATGACAGCGTCCCTGTGAGCAAGAACCTGGCTGTATTTGATGGACCAGAACAAAGATTTTGTCCAGCAGGTAGGTAACAAAAATGTGTGTCTCAGCTGTTTTTGCAAGATGAAAGACTAACTCCTTCAGGAAAAGTCTACCTGGCCTACTACTTAAGTCAAGCATTCTATCCCAATCCTCCTAGAAGGGGGTTCAAGTGCAGGTTGTAAAGTGTGTTATAACAATACTTTCATGCTGAAATAACTATTAAACATGGAAGAAGGCAGTTGAATCGCACTAGTAAAATCCTTCCCTCGTTATAGGTGCTGGTAAGTACTAGAGCACACATGCAGGGGGAAATGGTTAAGTGAACTGATAGCTCTTTCGGTCTTTGCAGGAGTCTATGAGTATGTTCCTCTGGAAACAGGAGAAGGATCCAGGCTGCAGATAAATGCTCAGAACTGTGTCCACTGCAAAACATGTGACATTAAAGACCCAAGTCAGAACATTAACTGGGTAGTGCCTGAAGGTGGAGGAGGACCAGCTTATAACGGGATGTAAACTGACACATCTCTTCAGTGACTTCTGATCGCCAGCAAATATGCTGGAGTATTTTATGCTGCAGTGTAATTTATGTACAGCACTGACTTGAATGTTAGAGTTTGAGACTAACATGCCATTCTGGATTTTACATAATACCATTGCATTAAATGAAAAATTGGTGCCTTTTGATTAAACCCTAGCCTTATTTAAATAGGACTTCTTTACAGGAGTTGTATGGCAGGCAGAAGATTTAAGTTCTTCTCAATACTGATAAAGGAACTTTGGATCTTGGATTTACTGCTGAAGTTCAGTGATAACGAGCCTTATCCAGAATTGTGGTTACAGTGGAAGAATTTAGTACCCACCCTTAAAAAAGAGTATTTTCTCCCTCTAGCTGGAGTGATTTCCTCTAAGTAATCCTACCTTGCATTCAGGGAAATACATCGGTCTAGGAAACTGTCACTGCTTTTAAGTGTTATATATTTTACATCAGATTTACAGTTAATTTCTTTTTTTTCCCTGATGTTAATAGGGAATACGACCTGTAATGTGGTTTAAAACAAAATAATACTTGCACCTTCATTATATGTCTAGCATTTTTATTCGTTACAAGAAATCAGGCCTTCTCTAATAAAAACTCTACTAAGAAAATGCCTAAATTGTCTTGGTGTGAAGTGCTGCTTAGGAAGCACTATTAAGCTGGGAAAACACAACCACTATTGATTTACACCTTAGAACCATACCTGAGCTGCAAAACACAAGTTATTACAGCTGAAAAAAAAGCCAAAACCACAACACCTTTGAATAGTTTGTCTTTATTATTAGACTTTTTGTGTTGTAAACACTGAAAACTGCAGCAGAGAGCAAATGAAAGCAGCAGCTCTGTTTATCCTTTTACATGAGTTAGTGCATAGATTTAAATGTTTAGGAAAAAAATCAAGCAAACATTTTAGCATAAGCTGCTTTCTCTTTCTCCTTTTGAGCTTTTATCTTCTGCTTGATTTTGAGTGTTTCCGTCTGGATAGCTGATTAAAAAGAAAAATCATGACAGAGTTACAAAAATCATTTTACATTAGGCCTCCTAATAGGTTAAGACCAGGTCACACTGCTGGAACAAACTTACGTTATTTCATTTAACAAAACTGCATTTAGCCTTCGATTAGATCATATACTAGCAGCAAAAAGCCTTGTCCCTGACTCTGTGTTATCTGGTAGGGTCACCACGTAGAGGAGTGTATAGCAAGCATAGTACTGGTGCCGACACAGATCTCACCCACTTTGACCAGGAAACTAAGCTAGTAAGAGCCCTGGGAGATAGGGACATGGTTCAAGAGGAATGCTGTTGACCTACATAAGCAGGTCTTCCAGTGCAGCAGAAGCATCACTGCTGTATTAAACCAGGTTTTCCACCTCAGTGGGTTCTGTGCTTAACATCAGTGTTTAAGAAGCCAGCATTTTAGGCATCACACTGGTAAGAATTCCTACTAAATATTACCCTGCATACTTTGTTAAATTCTTAACAGATTTTAAAAAGAAACAGTTTTATTTTACCTTTGTCTTCAGGGGCTATTTCATGAGCCTTTTTAAGATCAGCCTTAAATAAAAGAGAAATATAAATTAATGTTCGGATGAAATTCTTAGATTTAAGGGAAAAAGAAAAGGTGATCATTACCAATGCCTGATCGAAATCTTTTATTCCCTGCCATCCTTGGGCCCGTCTGTAGAGAGCTTTAGTATTTGCAGGATCTATTTTAAGAGCCTGTAAATTTAATAAAATTGTCACATTAACATTTCTTATACTTCACAGCCTCCCATCTCCACAAATGGCAAAATTCACACCAGCAGACAATCTTCCCAGTTGGTTTGAGGGTAAACTGTCAAAACATTAACTGTATAAAAAAGGAATGCTGTAATGCAGCACACTAAATATCTAGCTAAGCGGCTTCAATACCACTGCACCAAAAGTGGTCTTTTGTGAAGGATGAGCACACAGGAGGCTAAAAGGGAACAGCTGTGTGTGTATATATAGCTAGCTGTCAAGGCCTAAGGAGTTGCTGCAGTTCAAATTATCCTAACCTTGAGTCTCACAGTACAACTCTGTATTGCAGCTCCTTCCTTCACACCAAAAAAACCTCAAATGGCGTCATAGATAAAACACAGATTTCTTATAAAGCTTTTTTTCCACTGAAGGCTAGAAAGATACATGCAGGCAATGCATCTCATCATGCTTCAGGAACCTTGCCAAGTTCCAGTCATTACGCCTTTTTTGAGATGAATGTTTTCAAAAATGTGTATATGCCAGCTCTAATATGACAATATCAAAATACGAAATACAGTGGCTGGGCAAAGAGATTGTTCCACTATTTGATTACTTTGATTATTTTTTCAAAATACCCCAGTTAATTTGGCTAGCTAGCTGTTATCTTGCCTGTGAAAATCACATTCTTCCTCCAGTTAGTTCTATAGTATTTTAAAGAATATAGTTTCTCAGTGATAAGAGAAAATGTCTTCACAGAAACGTGTTGCTTTATTAATTTAATTTATTCACTTTAAATCATTAACGTGGATTATAAACATTACACAACACATCCGTATTTTTTAAATCACTTCAGTATTGGCTGTTAGTACAAAGGAAGTGTTACTCCAGGTGCTTCTCCTGATCTGTCTGCTATAAAGCCTTCAGCCTCTCTCCTGTGCCAAGAATTAGGGGTCTGTGAATACGCATAGGTAGCATTCTTTGGTTTTACCTCGACCATTGTGCTTACAACTATTTCAAGGCAAGCTTTGTTTGAACAGGCTCAGCTGCTCGTAACTCCTCATTTACACCAACAAATGCATGTTTTACATGTTGTTAATTTAAATTCCTCTGGGCCTTAAGAAATCATAAAAGTGAAAGTGTATAGTTTCTCACTAACAATTACCTAGAACTTTAGTAGCTCATTTTAGGAAACTGGTGCTCTGATTAAAACATTGATACACTGTTGTGAGACATAAGCTAAATACCTTTCAAAAGTCTATTACAGCTATGGAGTTGTCTATATCCAACAATTATTTAATCTCAAAACAAAGGAAATGTGATTGTCTTCCCACAATGTCAAGTGTTATGATTAGTAATTTCTACCTGTAACACTTAAATGTTGTTTCAGTTTTTACCATTTTCTCAGTGACAGGTATCACAGAGTTTTCTTATTTTTTTCTTGCCTCATTCCTCATTTGCTCATCGTGAAAGTTTTCCATGTGGTAACACCATCAGCAGGCTAGAAAGCAAGCCAGCTCTCTAAGGAGCTCTCACACACAGATTAGCTGAGACTCCTGCTTTCAGCATGAAGCACTAGGAGATGCTGCTCAGGATCCTCTGCTAAGAGTGTTCTTTCCTCTGTTTCCTTCAAAATTTCAGAGTTTTACTAAATTATTAAAAGTTTCCTTAAATTTACTAAATTCTCACTATTTTCAGTTCTAGTGGTTTTCCATATTTATATTACCTTCTTTCTTTCTTCCTATTCCCTGGTTTCTTTTCACCACTAAGCCTACCTGAAAGGTTAGTTATTTAGTTGGAAAAGTCACTTCCATGAATAAAAAATATGACACCATCAAATGTAAAAGCAAGTAAAACATTTTGCTCATATTAGTCTTCAGAGAAAAGTACTCCCCTTTCACTGAAGACAGTTTAACTCTTTGTTCTGCAAACCAAACTGACAATGACAGTAAGCAATAGCCCTCTTTCCTTTGTTTCTAATGATTCATTTCAATTTCAAAATCTTTTTAAAAAGCCACATACTAGAAAGTTAAAAATAACTTCACAATGAGCTGCTACTTTGTTTACTTTCAAATCGTAAGCTTTGTCAGAAGACTCCTTAAAAAAGCTTTGCAGTTTCAGTCTCCCTTTTCTATTTAGGCCAAATGTTAATCAAAATGCTAAATATTAAATTTACCTCTGAACAGCTCTCAATGGCTCCCTGCCAATCTGACAGTTTTAGTTTACAAGCGCCAATGTTTAAAACACAGGTCAAAGCAACAGTCTTCAACTTCGGTTTGTCTGCCTCCTCCGCCACTGCTTCAGAAGCTTCTACATACCTGCAGAAAAACAGATTCACACAGAACACGTATTAGTGTTGCAACTTCCATTTTGTCCTGTCCTTGTCTGTCTTTCCACAGATATGTACAAACTGGCCTATCCAAACTACTATTTCTAAAGCAGCTTCAATTCCACTATTACAAATGTTTATTAACCTAAATACATAAAACCCAACCTGATGAAAAAGATCAACTCACTGGTGAATGTTTTCCTGTAATTCCTAGTCCTCCACTGTACTAGCAGCACTTTCTTAGACAAATGTACTATTCCAGATGGCAGGAAACCGTTAGAATTTATTTCAGTGACTTTATTCCCAAAAACCATGTTGCTCATCAGAGCCAAAAAATCAACACTACTGCTGCACCTTCCATGTTCATGGAAAGCTTCTTTCCCTTCTTCAGTTTCCTCAGTAATATTTTAATTAGCTTAGGCATTTATGGTTAAAATCTGAAGGTAGCTTTACTTTGTGCAGGAGTCTGATTTTATGAGCATTAGTAACACCACCTTCTTCCCACTGTCTTCCTTTATGACTTTTTTCCTGAACTTCAAAACTGATGCTAGTTCAAGACTAAGCCACAACAGTTACTGCATTTCTGTTTCAAAAGCAAACTGACGGGCAAACTGTATCTCATTCTTAATTTACAATGTACTACAGCTGTCTGGTTTTTATTTCAAGTGGCAAAGGTCTGTTGTGGATACAAAAGTCTCAACTCTTTAATGGCCTACTTAATAGCACTTCAATGGCTTTTATTTAAAAAAATAAAAATCGTGCTTGTATACATTCACATTTTAAGCATGCTATGATTAATGCAGCCTTTGCAGATCAATGCCTGTGTCAGTTCAATTTTTGCATGCTCTATCTTTTGAGTGTTGCATGGTTTGTATTATAACTTTTGGATCACAGAAACAAGCAATACTTAAAAAGTGAATTAGAAGTAGTCCCAGTGATTTTTGCACTTGCTAGGCATTATGCAAAAGATGAGAAACAGAAGAGAGAGAAAAGAGTAAAAAGGTAAAGAGAGAACGAACACAAATCTGTATTCAAAACAAACAGAACACACATGTAATATTTGTGAATCACACCAAAACGTGAAAGGCTGCAACCATTCTGGAAACAAAATTAGAGCTTCCAAGTCAAAGAAGTTAGGAAGATGAGTATCAAGGGAGACAACAGGAAGTAATACTTTTTTTTTTAAGAAAAAAGGTTTAAATTCTTACATACAA
>VZRE01001222.1:64138-75058 GCA_013396775.1 Cephalopterus ornatus
AAAAAAAAAAAAAAAAAAGGCTAAGAAGCAATAAAACGAAAAAGAACAGAAGGCTACAAATGGTTACTATTGGTAAAAAGAGAGCCATGGTGTGCTAGGTGAATTGTACATATGCCATTGGAGACACCCTGGTAAAAGCTATTCTGTGCCTATCAGTCCTGGCAAAGTGCCAGTTAAAGTACACCATTCCTACATGAAGTACTAGATTTTAAGATACAATAACAGTGTCCACAAAAGTGTGGCCTATAAAGAAGAGCTGGAATGATCACATTTGTTTAGTCTAGAAAAGTTACTATGCTTTCTAGAAGGAAAAATAAGCACCAAAGAAGCTCAAACTGGAAGAGCCTTCACTGGGTGTGCTTAAAAGTGAGCAAGACAACTAACTGTAAGGGATGGCATATTTATACCTGGTATTTACCTAAGCATGGGGGGAGAAAATAGTCAGGTACAACACAAAGATACCTAAAGATCCATTCCAGCCATTTTTATATATGATTTCCAAAAGGTTTGCATAGAAATCCTATTTGCTTTGGGGTTTGTTTTGGTCTATGACGAGCTTTTTGAGGACAGGGAGAGATAATGCATCTTGGGTTAATATCTGCACTTTAGGGATTCATTTTATGCTTCAGAAAGACATCATTTATTTGAAACCTGGTCACTTAAAAACTCTGCTGAAGCACTAAATACGTCTGAATTTTTTTCATTCATTATCTTTATTGCTAGTTGACCAGTGATCACTAAGAAGGCAGGGATAAAGGTCAGTATAACTTTATTTTTTAGGAGATGTTCATATACTGAAAGCAAAAAGCTTGGAAAGAAGAAAGGAGCAGTATGGAAATAAAAGCAGAAAGACCATGACTTTGAAAGCAAGTCTGAATTCATACATGGAGTCAGGATGATGGTATGGAGCCTCAGAATAAAAACAGTAATGAATGAATAAGGGTCACATTTGTCTTTTGATCTTACCAATTTCCTAAACTTACTGCTCTTTAGAAATCAGAGAAAAAGCATCTTCCTCCTTTGCTATACATTAACTATTCTGTATTACTATTGTACTTTTCTTCCCAGTTATGCACCACCACAGCAAGAGTGTTAAAAAATTTAGTCAGTTCTAAACAATACTTGCTGCCTATAGCTCTTACATAGCAATGAGTAGAAGACCTACGTGAGTAAGTAGCTAAAAATCAACCAGATGTCTTCCAGATTCAGAAGGTTCTTTATTTAAAAAAGAGAAGAGCAATGCAACAGGCACTTTTTAAATGCACAAATCATTGCTTGATAGCAGTATTAATTTGTGTTACAGGAACTATCTGATTGAGTGACAATAGCCTTACCGTAAACTTTTACTATACTTTTTAGCTGCCATTGCCCAATTTTGCGATTTGAAGAAAGTATTTCCTATATTCTTTGTGTCTTCTGCTATGGCCACAATCTTGTCAACCTAATAAAATAGATGGGAAATATACAGTATGAATGTATTTATGAAAGAAGTCTTGAATTAACTAATGCTTAATAGTAGGATCCCATGTCCATCCTCCTTCAACAATTATAAAACCTTAGAATAGAAATACTGTGATTTTAGACAAATACTAGCTTCAAACCACTTCTATAATATTATCTACTTTATGAAACACAAATGTTTGAAAGATTGAATTCCTAGTGGGTTTTCTACATTATAAAAGGTGAGAAAATACCAGAAACAACATAGCAGTTCAACTCTTTCCCCTAAATACTGTTACCCACATACGGCTATATATAGAAGTGTTGACCGTTATTCAAAGAAAAGAAGATATGTTAACAATCAAAGTATTCAACCAAGACTGCCTATTCCTGAGAAAAAATTATCTTCTGTTTCTCAAAATGGTATGGGTCACATGAAATCTGCACCCTCTCAAACTAGAAGTCATATCAACACAATTCTCCTTCTCCCTAAACACGTAAAATATCCATGAAGAGAGAAAAAGAACCACCACCTGTCATTATCAAATCCATCATTTCAATTTCCAGAATCGTATACACTTCTGTAAAGCTACTTTTCCACTGGCAATAAACAGTTTGTAATTACTGCTGCCTGTAACACAGTTGTCTTAAGCTCTGCCAAATGTATATATTGCCATTTGTAATACTATCAGTTTACACTTCTACCCTACTAGAAATAATGACCTTGAAAAAACCTGATCACAGTATGAGACCAATGTCACTATGGTTTCTGTAGTTGGATTGTATGAAAAAGTTTAAAGTTAAAGGATGCAGGCACCTGCCAATTTCAGTTCTGCACCACATCAGATGCTATCCAAAAACATTTCCACAAGTTGAAGTGCTTCTCAACAGCCAGATACAATACAAGGAATTCCCATTTTCTGACTATAATGGGTTTTTATTATTCTATTTTGTAATTCTGTATTTGCAATCTACACATGCAGCTCCCTTTCTTCCCCTCTCACAAATCACTGTTTGACTTACACAGTTTGTCTAGTTCACTTTCACGATAGAGTAAAAACCTGCAGAAGAGCTGCTTTAACCAGTCTGCTCCCTAAATCCCAACAGCAGACTTTCCTTCAGTTTGAACAATGTGAAAAGCCAACAGCTACTGAGAATTGAGAATGACTAGCTCCAATGTAGTAAAAATCTTTTAAAAAGGTTGATCCTTTATAATTTCTAGTAAGTGAGGCAAAGTCTGTTTAAAAGTAGTTATTTAAAAATATTGAACAGAAAAAGTGTGTAGGTACAACATTAAGTTAGTCATCTGCAGGATGGAGTTCTAGTAATTGCAATTTGACATTACAGCACAAACAAAAATAAAAAGAAACCAAGAATAGGAAAAAAAAGTGTGACAACTGTAAGTAATTGAGGTTTTAGTTTCTGGGGGAAAAAATCGACTGCAATTAGCACTGAAAAAAAGAGATAGCAATCCCCTCCACAGCATTTTCTTTCCTAAAATAGAAAGTTACTGTTTAATCAGGACTTTAATCCATTCTTAAGAAAAAAAGCTTAATGAACATGATCACAGACACCATGTAACACAGACTACCTACAGGTCTTGCTTTCTGTAAAATACCTAAGAAAAATACTTACATCTTTCAAGTCTATATCTGAATCTTCAGGAAAATCTGGATGAGCATCTCCAGATCCATCCCGGGGAACAATTCCCCAATCATCTCCTTCCTTTAGCTCTCCACAATCGGCAATGACACACAACTGAAAAAATAAAGCGTAAATAGCAGTACTGCTTATTAAGACATTTTTAAAAAAAAAAAGCTGTAACTTCCAAGTGCTCTTTGAAATTTTGAAATTCAGTAAAAAGGCTTTTTCATCTGTTGTTTGGGTGCATTTGTCTAAGAAGCCCATCACATCACTAGCCTATCCTCATCAAAAGGCTTTTATCACACTAAGTGTTGTGCTCAGAAGAGCAGCATTCCAAGAACACCAAACCCACGCTTCACAGAGAGGCTGGAACAGGAACTGGCAACAAGCTGAGCTGAAGGAAAACACAAGTCATGGAAGTTCTACTACATTAGAGACGATGATTCTTTCTTCAACTGCCAAGTCTTTTAAAGTTACAGAGGTATTAATTTTTCAAACACTCACAAACTGACATGACCTACATACTGCTTGCTTTTTCAGAAATACAACGAATTCTGACACAAAATTTATAAGAAGGTAGGGTTGTGAATGCCACTTTTTAATTGCATCACCCGTCCTACACTTCTAGCAAAGGTTTCCACCCTCCCAGCTGTATTGAACAATAAATTGCTTGTGCAGGGGAAATTTATAGTGTAAGAACACAAGCCTCTTAACAAGAACAGTAAAATAGAGATTAACACTGTTAGCAGAAGTAGCTAACATTTAATACTTCTAAACATTACACGAAGCATTTGGAAGAAATGAATATGCATCATACAATGGAATAATAAACATCATCCCTCAGGGTTTTGGATTTTATTTACCTTAGCAGGATTTTCTCCTTTTACTTCAACGTTTTCTAGTATTTTAACTACACCCATTCCTTTGATCACTTGGCCAAACACCACATGTTTCCCATCCAGGTGAGAAGTAGGCACCGTTGTAATAAAGAACTGAGAGCCATTAGTACCAGGTCCTGCATTTGCCATGCTCAGCAGACCTGGTTTATCATGCTGCATTGGGGAAAAAAAAAAATCACAACATATAAAAGATCTGTTATAAAACCAAACATAAGATTCTGTAAGGCTGTTCATATATATAGCAAGGACAGCCATAGCAACAACTTGGTATCCCAGACAGTTACATATACAGTTGGCAACTGATTTTACCTATCAGACTGAAGAGGGCAAATACTCAGTCTTTACTTGCCCCCCACCAATCTAGCAAGCACAGCCACATGTGTGACTTGATGCTGTAACACCTGTCTGCTGCTTCTACACAGGACATCCTGCACAGCTGCCGGGTTTAGACACCACCTCAGAGACATGAAATTCCTCACTGGATTATTCAAGACTACTGGCCTCAAAAAACAAAGCTAAACACCACTTAAACCAGCTTTAATGTTACACTGCCAAGATGGCTACATACTGTTAATTTTATAAGGGCTACTCACACGAACTATATTGCAGAACAGTGGACTTTAGAGGACTGTGGTCTTTATTATTTACAGGGTAGTGTTTTTTGGGTTTTTTTTAACTCCTTCACTTTCCTGGAGACAGAGTTTTTAATCTGTTGGGATTTTTAACCATCTAATTATTTTGGCTCATGCTGCCAGGCCACAAACTAAAAAAATTATTAAACAGCCCAATATGAGATGATATTGTCTATCTTGTTCCCCACAAGTACTTTTTCCTTTTTTGAAATAAGAATTATCTTGTTCCATCACACAGATTATTTCATTTTCACTTGTACTGTGAAAAATGTACTTTTCATATGTGTTGTGAGTATCTTGTTTAACTGGCATGATACAGCCATTGAGATTTTATTATCTCCAAGTTGATCTGGTTATTAAGTGCAAGGAACTCTGTTTAATATAAGTCGGTATATTATACCAAGGCACAGGTACATGTCTGAAGCATGCATGCTGTGGTATTCCTAGGAAATTCGATACTGTAGGGAGGAGGGGAGCGGAAAGAAAAAGTATGACAGCACAGAGGACATGGAAACAGAAATTGCTGCGAGGCACATCTCAAAGCTTCGTAGGAGGTTGATTAGTTTGAGACAGCAGTCTGAGACAGCTGTACCTGGTTTGTCCCTGTATTCTCAACCGGTTCAAACAATCTGTTGAAAATCGTTTTCCCACACAGTGTTTGGACTTCCATGGTAGTAGGGAGAACTCCTTGCCTAAGCTGTTCATCTGGTCATAAGGCACAGTGAGTCTGAATCTTTTAATCACAATTTAGCTTAGGAACTCTGGGAAAGATGGCACAGCTGAGAGCTAGATCTGCACCTAGCCAACAGATATCTACTGGAATCTTGACTTTGTCTGTTCTAACCTTGAAACTCACCGAGAGTCACAGATGGCAAACAACACAGACAAGCCTGTGTTCCACAGCAAGAGAAGGCATGTGGTAGGAAGGGAGCATTTCAGGAATGCAGCCTCCAAAAGAAGTATCTGACATTTTGCATTGTACTTGCTGGCAAACAAGTTAAAGATGGGTTCCTCCACAGAAAACCTTTGCAAATACCATTTGAGGCTGGTCACTGATTCATTGCCCAAGACCTGTAAATCGTACCTTTCCTCTGCCCTCCCACCCCCCTACAATTACAGCTAACGCTAGACAGCAATGGTTCGTAAACAAAAAGCCAAGTAACAATAAGTTCTGGCATTGCCTTACAACTGCAGGTTTAACTTTTGTCTGTAAAGATCAGGGGCAAGTTGGAAGGTTACAGACAGCAGTCTGGTAACTTCAATCTTCACACTTAGCACAACCCCACTTCATATGGGACCAAGTCTCAACATTAGTTCCGTGATGAGAGTCTCTATTTTATAAAGAAAACTGATGTCACTCATGCATTTTCTTGCCATGAGCGTTTTGAACAACACTGCAGATAGAGTGTCTTCCCCATGACAGTTTCTGCTGTCATTTTGTAAGTTTATAAAGCAAGCAAAAAAGTCAGGACAAAATCAGATTCTCTGACAGATTCAAGGTTTGCAAAACTATGCCACAGTAACCATGCTTGGTAAGTTGGATAGAAGTTGGGTGTTCCACAACAGCAGACCCATCAGCTGGAGAAGTGACACCAAAAAAAGCCTAATGGGATTGATCAGAGATGGTAAGCTGACTACTAACAGAAATTTTGCAGTTTACTGCAATTTACAACAAACCATACAAACAGGACAAGAGCAAACAGCTCCAGTGTCCTCAAGAATCAACAAAACAATTCATTGTTGTCCAACACAGTGGGTAGAGAACACTTTGCAGGACTGCTAGATTAAGAGCAAGATCCAGTGAATTTCTATGTAGTAGAGGCATTTTAACTCCCACTAAAATCCTAGCATACTTGGCAAACAGGTAACAAGAATCAAACTCACAGATTCTGTACAAGATCCACACGAGTTCTTCAACTCATCTCTGGCACTCTGACAACATTTGTTATAGCTAAGCAGTCAGAGAAGTCCAGAAATGAGGATCATTTGCATCATGTTCATAATTACCTCCAGATCTCAAAGAACAACCAAAAGTAATGATGACACAGTCTCCTTGTTCAGGGTGCTAGAGATCCTGTGACAAGGACCAGTCCAAAAAAGTAACTTTTAAAAGCAGTGCTATGGGCACCGCCATAGCAAGCGTCAAGACTTCAGAGAACACCTCTCCCAACTGTAATTATCTTTATGATGAATACTGGAGTCACATTTTGGCTATTGCTTGAAATCTAAGTCCTATGAGGAGTGGCTGAAGGAGTTGGGGTTGTTCAGCCTGGAGAGAAGGAGATTCAGGTGTGACCTTATCACTCTCTACAACTACCTGAAAGCAAGCAGAGGGCTGGTCTCTTCTCCCAGGCAAGTAGTGGCAGGACAAGAGGAAATGGCCTCAAGCTGCACCAAGAGAGGTTCAGGTTAGGAGGAATTTCTTCACAGAAGGTGTTGTGAAACATTGGAATGGACTGCCCAGAAAAGTGATGGAGTCACTATCCCTAGAGGCATTCAAGAAAGGACTAGTCGTGGCACTAGCATGTAGTTGACAAAGTGGTGTTTGGTCAAGGGTTGGATTCATGACCTCAAAGGTATTTTGCAACTTAACTGATTCTGTGGTTCTGTGAACTTGGTAAAGGATTTTGATGTCTGATTAAAGCATTTTCTTTTCCTAAAATACTGTTTGGAGGCAGGCACAACTGCAGTCAAGGCTTTGCTTTGACTGTAAACACTGTAAGTTTTTTAGTCAGTGTTGTTGAGGAGCCTTTCATATGCTATCACATATAACATGATATGAAAACAGTTAAAGTGAATGCTGAGAATTGTTACTCCTACAGCAGCAGGTGTCCTGGCTGTTGTCAGGGGTAGTTGCAGAACATATTATTTTTGTTTTTTCTAAGTAGTACTCTTACCCAGGCTCTAGCCACAATTACTGATAGTTCAAGCACAGGGGGCTTTTTGCAGTCACACAGCCCTTTATGTACAGCTGAGACCACAGATGAACCCTCAGAACAATTATTATGGTTGCCACTTTTCTCCAAAATACCCGACTGCTAGCCAAAACATGTAAGTCATGGTGTACAGGTAATACTTAAATTTGGAGATCTTCAAATGCTGTATGAATTGTAGGCTTAAGGTACACAGACATGCTGACAGAAACACTTGTGTGTGTAAAGCAAATGCACATGCAGTTTCCCTGGTGTCACCAGATGTTGATTTTGTGGACAAAGAGATTTAGAATCATGTGCAGAACTCTCGCAGGACAGTTCCCTCCTCTCTTCCTGCAACTGGGCTGACAAAACTGCTTCTGGGACACACTAATGCTTGCTAGTAATGAAACACTGGTAAGTAATGGAGAGGTAGGAATTTCTGACATGAAAGCCAGTATCTCTGAATGTTCAAATTTGGATGCTCATGTTTGGTGTTCAAGATGGAAATGTTCAAGGTCGGACAGCGCTCTGAGCAACCCCAAAGGAGTCCCTGCCTATGGCAGGGGGATTGGAACCAGATGATCTTTAAGGTCCCTTCCAACTCAAACCATTCTGTGATTCTGTGATCTCTTTAAATGACATTCTCAAATCCAGACCTTTCAAAAGCTTCCTTTGTTCACATGACATTTTCCCAACTTTTTGGTTGAATAAAAGACATTCATAAACAAACTTTTACTTCTTATATCATTGAAAATAACTGTAGTAGCTTTCTTTTAGATTTTCCTTTAGATTAATTCGGCAATCTATATTGGATTCCCCACTTCTTAAGAAAAGTAATTCTCACACCTAATCTTATGTTATTAGTGTATGAAAAAAGCATAAAATCCAATTAATGCTAAGATTTTGTTGATGCTTCAGAGTGACAAAATCTGCCACTCTTTTACAATAATACCTCTACTTTAAGGAGAATTATTGTTTCAAATTAATTTCTGATGGTGCAATTAAGAAGAAAAATAAAACTACAGTTCCTTGTCTTAAGAAGGCTGACCTCTTTTTGTATGTATTCCTACATGTATTTGATCTACATTCAACAAAGACCTTAAGGATAAACTAGTTTGGGGCTTTTTTGCTGCATTCTTTCCATTGTTTAAAAACACATTAGACTTGGACTAAAGAGCACTAATTCTGACCTCAAAGAAAAATAAAAATCATTGAAACTTCACAAATTGAATACAACTAATATTTTCAATAGAATACCTTATAATGGAAGTTTTCATCTTCAAATTTTTCACCATATATACTTTCTCCACCTGTGCCATTTTGGTTTGAGAAATCTCCACCCTGGACCATAAATTGCTTAATAACTGTAAAATAAAATAATTATAAAATGTATCAGCAAGGCAGGAAACGCATGAAGAGAAACAATTCAGAGATGAAGAGCAATCCTTGTCACTAGCACCTAAAGAAGACCAAAACCCACCTTTTATTCATTTATCAAGTGTCCACTAAGTACTCCTTCGATTTTGTGGATATCACTTGATATTTCAACCTTTACCTGAAATTCATTTTCACCTGTTTACAACTCAGAGTAAACTAGTTTTACTACTACTAACTTACTGGTAAATTTATAATTTACTATTGTCAATGCAGGGTAAGAACATCTAGTCATTAGGAAGATCAAAAAGTCAAAAACTTTCAGTCAAGTTATTTCTTAAACAAGTCCTCAACTTAACATTATTTCAAACACTCATAATAGTCCACTTGTTACCAATAGGAAAACAAAGGGCTTCACAGAACTTACTCCTGTGGAAAGGACATCCTTTATAATGGAGAGGTTTTCCAGTGGTAGGCCCTGTTCCTTTTTCTCCTGTACATAACGCACGGAAATTTTCAGCAGTTTTAGGTACAACGTCAGCAAATAATTCAAAGACAATGCGTCCAACTGAAATGACAGAAGGAGACATATTTTTAAGTCTTGTCCTTGGCATGGTGATGTGTTGAGCATTATATATCAAAAGAAATCAATGTTTCTGACTTTATTATTTTATTTAGATGACTATTAAATTTCCACTTCAGGGACGGCTCCATGGTAATTGCTGGCAGAGTTAAACTGGGATTTTAGCAAGGTTATTACCAACAATGGCTTCCACTGTCAAGAATAATTTTAGAGGAATAGAGACAGATTCTGCCAAAAACTAATGAAAATGCTGAATGCATTTTCTGCCAAAAAAATGTGCACAGAAAATCACACAGATATATCAAAGCTTATTTTATGTCTAATTTAACATATATATGTAGCTTGTTCAATCAAAAATAGATGCAATATAAGAAAGACTGTTTTGTGGACTTTTATTTGAACAAAAAGCTTATACCAAACACATACACCAACTCTACTCCTCATTCTCTTAAACCTGAATTTTACTAAGACACAGTGATAGACATTAATTCCAAAAATATGCCACATTTTAACCAAAGGACATGAAACTAACAGATGTTAGTCAGACATGTAGCTAACAGACCCTGTAATAGTCAATAAATGGATTTTGTGCCAAATTTTCATCCCTTCACAAACTGGCTTCCCAGAGAAGCTACTTCTCACTCCCAGCAGCTGCCATCAGTTGATGCTCCTGTTTTCTCATCAGCCTCACACTCAATTAATTAACATAACTTCACTCTACCGGAAGCTAAATGTAAATACATTAATTCTAATTAATACGAGAACGAAAACAAATTAGATAACCGAAAGTCAATAAAAGGCACATCATCCTACAGACTTTCTTTTATTCCGCTGAATAGCATAATGAATAAATGAGAGGCAATATCCCAACAAAATTTAGGCAGCCTAAATCTTTACCCGTGCAAATTCTGAAAACCTACACTTCCAAGTATTTCCCCATCTTCATGTTTTTGACCGTTTGCCCACATTTCCGAATGACCTCTGGCAGCACTGGCGACGCCAAGAGAACCAAGGCTGCCGGACTGCCCTGAGCTTTCACTCTCGCAGACCCCACCGCCCACCCAGCAGCCAGGTACGACTCGCCACGCCGCGGTAGGTCCGCAGGCCACGGCGGGGGGCCAGGTTTGGAGCCCGGAGCGGAGCGGGCGGCCCTGGCCCACGGGAAGCACGTGCGAAAGGCGCGCAGGAGCGGCCGCCCACGTGGGCAGCACCGGGAGCCACGGATGGGCAGGGACGGGCGGGCAGGGCTGCCACGGGAACACGCGGCAGGGGTCACTGACGGCGCTGTGTGTGCACCGGGCCCCCGGCATCACCCAGGACAGCTTCCCCGGCCGTGAGGAGAGGGCGCCAGTGCTGACACGTTGCCTCTCTCTCCCCTGCGGAGCCGCGGCGGCAGCGCGCAGGGCCCCGCGGGGAGGCCTGTTCGCGGCGGG
>VZRE01001223.1:0-38968 GCA_013396775.1 Cephalopterus ornatus
CTATAGCAGGTATTAATCTGTTCAAAAGATGAATCATATTTACAGATGATAAAAAATGCAAGTGAACCTCTATTTAAGGTGTTTGTCATATTTTTAGGCAAGAATCCATGGGCTTAGAAAGACCAAAAAGAGATGTTACAGAGAGGATTTGTCCAATTATTGAATGAAAAGTCCCTCTCTAGTCAACTGAGAGAGGTGAACGCTGGTAGAGCATGTTTTGTCTCACCTTACTGAAAATGCTTTAAGCAGATAAGAGGAAACACTAACTAAGGCAACGTAATTATGTCTTTGTAAAGCAAATTCAGATTGATTCACTTAGAAGTACAGATCTGTATATTAAACATCTAACACTACGTGAAAATGAATCCTGCTTTAAATGCTCAAAGGAAGGCCTGGAAAGGAAAAAAAACTCATCATTTGTACATTTCAAACCTTCACTAAAGATGCAATACAGAAGTTCACTACAGCTCTAGTTCAGCTGGAAGGAAACCATTAAACTGGGAAAAACCATCTATATTTGTTGTTATCGCATTATATAAACATTCGTATTGATACATGAAAATTACATACATATATATACATATATATGTAAATATAAAGCAACAGGAATACTTAGTAGGCAGCACTTTTCATATAATAATGAAATAAAAATTCAGACAACTCCATAAATTTCTGTCATTGAAGAATTTTCCAGACCAGTATTTACAGGTAGTATGTCATCAGGTTTACCAGTTCTTCATGACAGTAAGGATCTCCCTTATTTATTTTTACTTATACTCTATATAGAGTGTGAAAGAACATTGGAACAAGAAAGAATATACACTTTAAAGAAATCTAAGTAAAAATATTTGCCGACAAAAAGATGTAAAATATATGTATCTGAGAGACTCCTACATGGGGAAAAGACAAAGTGGTTTAAGCAGATATGTCACAAAACTTTTGATGCTAAGCTTTGTTACAATTTGTCCCTGATAGGGTTTACATAGCCAAGTTTATCCATATAGGAAAAGATCACCAAAAATTTAACCAATTTACATCAAAGAAAATATCACAAAATACCAAAATAGTAGAAAATAATTCTTAATTAAACAACATTAAGTTTAAAAAAACTATTTGCACTAAATTTAATGTTACAATACATTAAATTTACTACAAATCATTAACAGAATGCTTTGGACACTTTAGGATACTTTAGCTGACAATGAAACAAGATCTTTTCAACTATTCAGCCATGCAGACCATAACACAAGAGATGTATTCAACTAATCAATCATGCAAGCAATCACTCTAAGATATGAAAATTCTCTTCCCTGAAAAGTTGGAAGAAGATCTCATTTTGGAATTGAAAGGTATTTGGAATTTCTCCAGCAATGCAGCACGCTGGAGTTATGAAAAGAATTGGTAAGTTTTTTCAGATATTTACTATTTCATATCCTAGGCAGCCCAGAAGAGGCATATAGTCAACACAAAAAGCAGAGACAAGTAATATGTGGCGTGTGCTTCAACTGAAGATAACAAAATATTTCTATCCTTACAGCTTTGACAGAATTTCATAAATATACACTCTTACGCTGTTGTAAGCACACCAACAAGATATATTTGTTTCTCCATTGAAGCTGAGCAGGATAAAGGAAACCATTGCAGAGCTCTTCTCGTGGGATTTTGATATGGTAGGCAGTTTTGAAAAAGTACAACTCAATTCACAAGACTGGGAAGAATGATAAAAACAGCTACTATTGGCTGGAGGCCAAAGCAATTAGCTAATATTGATAATTAGAAACTAAGCAATTAGTTAACAATGTTACTAGGAGCTTTGTAGGATTTTTTCTTCTGGAAACAGAAACAGATGCCAAAAGAGCCAGATATTGCTTGGATGCAATTCAGTTCATTCACAGGGAATGTCGATACTGCCTTTTTTCTAGTCAATAGATTTCATTCATAAATGTTTATTTCTCACAGCTAACTAAGCAGTCCTGACATTTGTGCTGGTGCCATAGAAGTGAAAAATTCAGATTTTGATTGTCTTATATGATGACTAATTCATATTTTAATATGAATAAAGATGAGCATATTTTAATATGAATAACGATGAGCAGCATTGTTTAGCCGGTGTTGGGGCTTATATCAATCTGGCAAAAATTGTGTCCTCCAAGACTACAATTCTTTCCCCCTCACCAAATTACTCTGCCCCATGGTATGTCAAGTAGATTTTATCCTGTAGTAGCTGAAAAATGAGACCTAATAAATTATGTACCATTTTCATAGAAAGATTTCCTTGCATTATGTCATGACTTAATGTCTTTCAGCCTGACAGATATTTGAAGCAAAGTTTTCTTCAATTTGTTCTTTTATATAGAGCCACTTGTTCCAACCCCTTCTAAATCCTCAAATAGCATCCTGCATTTTACTGTCTTTGTTTTACATAAGGGTAGAGTAAGTGAAAATACTGTCTAGCATTTTAAAGCTCATCTGAGATTCTGAATCTCATCTCCAGGATCAAAAATTAAAAGAGGTAATTGTGACAATAAGAGCTGTCTTCATTAGCAAAGTGTGATGTGAACTGTATATTTCACTGTAAAATTATAATGAGTAAAAACAGTCAAGAGATCTAAATATAGGTCAGTTATTAAACAAAACAGATTAACTGTTAGAAGGTAGCAATTTGGCTAACAGCTGGTTAAAACCCATCTTTAGTGTATAATTTTCATTTAGATTCTGCATCAGCCGTGTAGAACACTGTTATAAAAGAAGAAATTGACTCAGACAACAGCTAAGAAATGTTAAAGAGAATCTCTTTAATGGTTTGTAAAAAGGTACATTGTTAAATATTACCAATCAAAAAGTAAGGAAATGGAAAAGGACAGCCTTAGTCAGGATTGAAGAGAAAAAAAGAGACAAACTTATTTTCACAGGTGTTCCTCTGTGAATTTCTCCAACGTGGATCCTTCCCATGTCATGAGGCTTGGGTCCCTTCCATGGGGTGCAGTCCTTCAGAAATTAACTGCTCCAGTGTTAGTCTGGGTGGGTAGTAGTGGGTCAACCAAAGGGTCACAAGTTCTGGCAGAAAACCTGCACCACTGTGGGCTCCACTCTCCATAGGCCCACATGTCCTGCCAGAAGCCTGCTCCAGCATGGACAGCACAGGGCCACAGCCTCTTATGGCTATCCACCAGCTCCATCATGGGATCCTCCACAGGCTGCAGGTGGGTCTCTGCTCCACCATGGACCTCCATGGGCTGCAGGGGTTCAACTGTCTCACCCTAATTTATACCACAGGCTGCAAGGAAATCAGTGTTCTGATGCCTGAAGCACCTCCTCCCCCTCCTTCTTCACTGACCTTGGTGTCTGCATGGTTGTCTCTCTCACTCCTCTCTTCAGGATACTCTTGTGGAACATTTTTATCTTATCCCTGAGGTGCTGTCAACATCACTGATGTGCTCAACCTTGGCCAGCGGCAGATCCGTTTTGGATCCAGCTGGCATCAGCTTTGTCAGACATAGGGGAAGCTTCTCAAAAAAACTATTCCTGTAGCTCCTCCCCCTCCTCCTCTCTCCCCTTCACTCCTCCAGATAGGACATGAATAACACAGAACTGAAAGGGACTTGAGGAGGTCACTAGTGCATTGTTTGCCTCTAGGAATGAACAACTATATCTATGTCATTTTTAACAGATGCTCAGGATGCAATTTCTGAAGACTCTTGTAAGATATCTCAACTTCCCCAGGCATCCCCATTGCTTCCCTAATCTTACAATTGCTAAAGGTTCTCTGATATCTAAACTAAATCTTATTTAATACAATCTAAGCATCTTATTATTTGTTTTGTCTTCCACAGTTTCAGAGATAAGATATTCTTTCTTTAAAAATCCTTTTATATGTTTGGAGATTTTTTTGCATATCTTCTGAATTTTCTCTATTTTAACCTAAACAGCTCAATTGTTTAAAACTTTTGTTTTGTATTATTGTATATTATAAGCATCTGAATATTAATATACACATAAAAGAAAAATAACAGGTCTATCTATATCTGAGTAGATTATAGCACAAGTTACATTAATAGCAATATCAATCTACAAATGTTTCAGACGTGGCTTCTTTTCTGTGGAAATTACATACATTTCATGAAATTCAGTCATAGTAATGACATCATACTTAGGCATGTGTCTAATGTTCAAGATGCATCAAATAAAGTTTGAGACCTAAGGAAGGGGGAGGAGAGAAAGAAAGCAGAAATTGGCAAATAAAAAGATTTGTGTTACCTAGCTATCACAACCTCTCAAGAAGATTGAGGTAGTTAGATAAAGCAAGAGCTGAAGTGGCAAAAACAGCTGTCAGGTAGTGTGTTAGACACTTAGAGAAATTTTATGCCTTTTAATTGGCTAGGTCAATGAAAGTCTTTCAGTTTGGAAGGTCTCAGTTAAGCAAGTAGCGGCCACAAAGAGACGGGGAATAGAATTATAGAATTATTTAAATTGGAAAAGACCTTTAAAATCAACATATCCAACCAGAAGCCTAACACTGCCAAATCCACCACTAAACCATATCCCAAACTGTCACATCCACATGTCTTTTGAATTCTTCCAGGGATGGTGACTCAATCACTTCCCTGGGTAGCCTTTTCCAATGCTTGACAACTCTTTTGATAAAGAATCTTTTCCTAATACAAGTAGTATCTGCATACCTAAATGAATAAATTCCTTTAACCCACGTTGTTGGTGTTTCTTCTCTTCTCTTTAGTTCTATAAATAAATTTTATGTCACCTCCTAAATTTAGAGGGGATATTCCTACATCTGTCAAAGATTCCCCTGGATGTGAAGACCATTCTTTTCCAATTTTCATCCTGAATAGAAACTGAGGCTTTATTAAAAAAGGACTGAAGTTCCCTATTTTATTTCTGTGACAAATAATCTAGTGAATACCTATAATTTTGACAGTACCTGATGCTTCTGAAGTTGAAGATATTTGAAAAGTAACAAGGCACGAAAAGGAAAGACAAGTGTAAAAAGTCAGGAAGTCATGAAAGTTAGGGTACCAGATTTATTTTTTTCAAGAAAATAAATTTCATGAAAAAAAAATTAAAAATTGAAATAAGAGTCTGATTTAAAAAATCAGAGAGTATTTAGAAGACAAAAATAGAACCACTTTTGCAGCAAGAGAAATTGACATGAATTGCAGAGGGTTTTTATCAATTTAAGTAGTACTTTCTGTGATTCTCCTTCACATGCCCTGACTATTCTGAGCTCTAACTTACTTCTGCCTGTGCTCACTTCCTTGGGAGTAACAAACTCTGGCAATCAGCTCCCTTTGTCTGCCACTTCTTTTTCTGCTTTCCTGAATGGTGTACTATATCTTCTTGACTGAGTAGCTTCCTTTTCTTTTCTGGCAGAGAATGAGATATAAAAGGAGTTTTGCTGACTACAAATAGGAACCAGCAATCTGTCAACTTCTTCACTGCTACTCAAGGCAACAATGAAGGTTACAGGATCTTTAAAAACAAACTTTCTGATTTTTTTGCCCAGGTGATAGAATGAACATGCAGACAAGTAGACCAGGAAAGACACACAAGTTACTCCTCCTGCGTTACAATCTTTACATGTTAGTTTACTCATTTTTATGTTAAAGCAGCTGAGTGAACCTACTCAGGTTCTCATACCTTGTCAGTACTTTCAAGCATTAAATAAGTTAACATACTGGCATGTGACAGAACAGAAAATATGGAGATCTTTGGAAGGAGTTTTCAATGAAATATATTGGATTAGAACAAGGGAAAAATTCTGTAAGACCATCGTTTTGCATCAAATGTTGTTTAGTGTTCATTACTGTGGTATCCATGTCATGGGAGCAGCCAAGGTAGAGGGAAGGCAAGTTCTGCTTGGGTACTGGTATGAGCAAGAAGGGTCAGTGCTCATGCAAGAGAGGTCTCGAGACCTGGTGGTAAAAATGAGTTACACAGTTCGTCTTTGAGGGCAGGGGAAAGAAAATTTGCATCTTTAATGTAGTCTGAGAGGCTTGTCATCTAAGTTTCCAGTGATATCTGGTCAGAGTTCAGGAATGTCACTCTCAGGTATTTCCACTCACTTTGAGGAAGGCCATTTATGACATTGAGGCAACACTGCATTCTTTATCCTGACCTAGCTCATATATGGATAATGCAGTCCCTTTATTAAAGCTAAATTTGTTGGTGTAACTTTTTTTGCCAGACCTTTGGGTTTTAAGCTCTCATGTTTACTGTGAGGTTCACTTATTTAACCACTTCTTCAATTAGTAATATATTAACATCATGATAGATTTTGTGGTTTACGAAATCAATTTGCTTGATTTTGCTTTAGACGGAGATCAATACTATGCTGTAATAGTATATGGATTCTCAAGAAAGCAAAAAAAAAAATAAAAAAATCAGTCAATACTCTTAACTGATATTCTCTTTTATTAAAATTTATGTGCAGAGAAAAACAAATACGATTTTTTAATGGATGGTTTTATTAAGAAAAAAAGTGTTATTTTTTTGATGGTGCATATCATTCTCAATGTCGCAGGATTACAGAGACACCATATCTACTAAGATATGAAATGCAATTTCTCTGAAACCTATAAATTACGAGAAACTATAATTTCCAAAATTTCAAGAGATGATTCAGTGGTCATAAATGAACGAGAGAAAATAAAAAAAATTTCTTTTCTTCCTAAGAGATTAGGGATTTCCTTCTATGAAGTCAAACAATATTTTTGAAAATTGCTTAACTGGACCAATCTTTCAAAGTAAAAAAAAAAAACAACTTCAGATTGTTGGTACTGTGCATTTCCTGAAAAAATTCAACCCATTTCTTCTCAAGAGTGTGTAATATGAAATATTGAATGCTGTTCCTATAGTGTAAGAATAGCATAAAGAAATACTCAAGAGAGGATGGAAGTAATGCCTCTTTTTCTTTTTTTTTTCAAAAGAATTTAAAATTTTCAGTGACAACAACTGAAAGTAACTTAATAATAACCTTCAGTTGTTTTTTTCAACCTATAAATAAAACTTCAGTCTATAAATAGAACTTCTTTTTGGGTTCTCTACTGAAAAGAAAATAAGTTAGGAGAATAAATAAGAATTTATAACTGAATAACTTTGTACACGAATAACCTGGTTTATTCAGTGATCCAGATTATAAATCAGTGATCAGGAATATACTATTGGAAGTGGCAATATGACTTGTGACATGTCCAATCCTTTTAACTGAGCTAGAACTAAGGAAAACATTATGCATTTTTCCTATACAGATATAAATTTGGTCTACAGGGATTACAAGTATTGGCATTACATCTTTAAAACAGATATTATCAAAGGTGAGGATGAAGAAAGAAGCATCATCTTTAATAATGTTTTATGCTATAAATAATGGTATGTACTGCTGTAATCTTAATAAACAATAAGTACTGAAAAGTACATCCTCTCTCCTGATTGCTGACCACTAGTTGTTAATCACTTGTGGTAGTTTCCATAGTTTGGAATTATGAAGCAGTATGATTCTTCTGAATGACTTGTCTGAAGGATGCTTTTCACAAGAGACTGGGAAAATGCAGTCTCAGTGACAGTTGTTGGCTTTCCTTAAACTTCAGACTTTGTGAAAACTGCACCATCTGGATCAAATATTTTTAAATTACCACTTTAAGCATCTTCATGTTCAACTGAAATATTATTTCACAACCGTAAAAAAGGTGTTTTCAGTGAATAGACTATATGAACAGGTATTGAACATATGTCTGTGTGACTGATTCTGTCACTAGGCATAAAATTCACCCAGTCATTCCTGTGCGTGGCCTAAGAACTGTGACTGAAATAAATCGTGTGTCTCAAATTCACAAATTAAATAACTTCAGAAAGGGGAGGGAAGTGGGCAGGAGGTGGGCTTCACTGCATCCTTTGATAAAGTGTTTCATTTATTTAAGTCAATTTTTGTTAAAATTGCATGATATATTCTTTTTTTGTGCTTGCTAACTTCATCCTCATGTTATCTAACACTCAGAGGTTACAGGCAATTCTGACTTAATGAGTTTGCGTCACTAAATCCATGTGCAATGTCAGATATTTTTGCCATGACATCACACGGGCAGACACACTAGCTGCATGATTATGAAGATGGTCCTTTTCCTCTATGTCCTACAGTGACTGCTTCTTTCATGCACAAAAGCAAAATTTTTCTTTTTATGCTTTCTTTGATATCAAAAGTAGATAATCGAGATTTATCAGTGAGGCTGCACCAGAGGCGACTGAGAGGGTTCTGGGGTGAGATTGGGCTGTGCAGGCATTGCCATGACCACAAACACCTGAGCTGGACCCGGGGGCTGGAGATCAGCGCAGGAGGGACGGTGATGGGAGCAACTGAGGGGGATTTAAATGGGTCAAGGGACCGCAGGGCCTGGATCACGGGGAACAGCGGTGGCACCCCAGTGAGGGCACGGCAGTTCACACGGGCAGGATAAGCAGGAAGGGCTCCTCTCTGACCATCCAGGAGCAGCCAATAGAGGCAGCAAATACACTCAGAAACTGTAAAGGTAGAGCAAAGAGATCCTTCCAGCCCAAGCTTTTTTAGCATATTAGTTTAAGCTTCCTCAGTTATGGTGATTGCGCATCCCAGGATGGCTATACACTCCTTTTCCAATCCACTAGGGTTGATTTTTTTTTTTTCCAGTTACTGTTTCAAAGCGGTTGTTGCAATAAAATTCATTGTTGTATCAATTATTTAGCGTCATTTTGCTTTAGTCCATGCCAAGGGATTCCTTAACAATGAACCTGGTTGCCCTGCCTCAGAGGCAAGTCACACCACCATGCTAAAGCAGTGGAGAAGGACTGGAGAAGTTCATGGAAGACTGCCTCCCATGGGAAGGACTGCAAGCTGAAGCAGGGGAAAAGTGTGAGGAGTTCTCCCTCTATGGAGAAAGAAGCAGCAGAGACAACATGTGATCATAACATCCACTCCCCATTTCCCTATGCCCCTGTGGAGAGGAGGTAGAGAAAAGGGAATAAAGTTAAGACCGGGAAGGTGGGAAGGGTGAGGGAAAGGTGTATTTAGCATTTGTTTTACTTGTCATTATCCTACTCTGATTTGATTGCTAATAAATTAAATTAATTTCCCCAAGTTGAGTTTATTTTGCCCATGACAGTAACAGCTGAGTGTTCTCTCCCTGCCCTTATCTCAACTCATGTGTCTTTTGTTATATTTTCTCTTCGCTGTTCAATTGTGAAGAGGAGCAAATAAAGCAGTTTTAGTGGTCATCTGGTGTCCAGGGTCAACACACCACTTAAGTTTAGAATACTCACCTTATTAAATGCATTAAAAATACTTTGCTACAATTGAGTTTCAAACTACCCAACTTTTTGTAGCCTCTTTTACTAGATTTACTTCTGCTAGCTGCCATCTGAACAGTCATTTTTCTTTCCCTATCACTTAATGAATCTTCTGCATATTCCCCATTCTTTCTCTTGTCTTTCTTTCCCCGTCCTATGCCATGGTAGTTTACGCTGTATTTTTCTTCTAGCCTGATTTTTTGCCTTTTTTGGTAACAGTGATACATTCCTTCTCTTTTCATCATAGAGACAAGTTCCTTATCCCTATTTAAAAAAGAAAATATATAAATAAAACCTAATACCTTAAGGGATTCTAAAATTTATGCCTCAAATATGTCATAAATACATATTTTTTCCATGAAAACAAACACTCAAGTTAAAATGGTAACTACAGAAAATAGGCTACAGCAATCAGAATTAATGAAGTGAGTTAGCAAATCACAGATGGGACAGTAAAGACACTAAAAACTTTTCTTACAACAACTAAGAAGAGAAATGTTTCGATCAGCTAGATATCTTAAATCAACTTCCGGCTGTAATCAAAGAAATCCATCAAAGACATGCTGGCTCAGGCACAGTTTACTTTGAGAAAAAGTTTTCTGCTTTTCATTTTTTTCCCATTACTATACTTCTCACACCTGGGAACCACAGTAATATTTTAATATTTAATGATGATGGTTTTTCTCCATTCAATAATTCCATTTGAATAATGGTCTGCAGAGTGCTACAAAATGGAGTATGGTAATGTTGCTTTGTCACCTGAGGCAGTAGAGTTCACTTCTCCAAAGAAAGAAATTTCCATTGGACAGGAAATATAATAAAGTAAAGGTTATTCCTGAACTCCTGCAGGGCACTTGTATCTGTTGCACTCATGACATTTAAACTGAAAGTGTGTAGATCTAATTAGTTAGAAGCAGAATTGTAATCAATACTGATTCATGAATATTTCCCACATGTAACACTACTTGTTTGGACAGAATAAATTGTTACTTGTATAATTTAATCTCTGTGATTCCTCAGTGCTTTTTGTTCATAAAAATAATAACCCTATTTATTAGAACTGAAAATTTCCAACTGCAGACATCAGAAACATGGGTTTTTTCCTACATTTATATGTACAGATGTCTACAGTTGCTCTGGGGATGTGAAACTCCAGGCTCAGAGGTCTTATATAAGAGGAATGAAACCAGAACAGCTTCTGACTGAAGATTGCTTGTGATGTTATGAAAATTAATACTAGCTGGTTGCCAGTCATTCATCTGTTCTCTTACAGATTAGTTTCTGTGATCTCTAGCCCCAAGCAAGCCTGAGAGTATTACAAGCATCACAGTCTTGAAGGCTGGCATCCCTTTGAATGTGAGACATTTCTAATCATTTTAATTGCCTTCCCCTTGACCTTTTCATTTCTGCTATAGCAGTCTTGAAACACACCAATCTTTAATCAATATTCCATGTGCTGGTACATCATAATTTTTATTTTGTCATTTCTTTATTGATACTTTGATTTATTTTTCTGCTTAAAGTTTGCTAGGCTTCCATTTATACCTTTTTGTGACTGTGCCAGCATGACCAAGGATGTCTAAATAGCTTTGCCTGAATTATCACCACGGAAGATGGATCACAGTGCCAAACAGGGAAAAAGAGCATCTGTAAGTAGGAGGTCAGAAGATAACTACTTTTGCTCACACTAGAGTTCTAGAGCAACTGTCACATACTTTTCTCAAATAACAAGTGATAGGATTAGAGGAAGTGAGCTCAAGTTGCACCAAAGGAGGTTCAGATTGGAAAATAAAGTTATCTTACAAACCATTGCCAAATAGTCATTACAAAATATTTTTCTTGGGAGAGAAAACTTTTTCAGTGGAAGGCAATGATTTTTGGAAAACTTCTACATCCAAGAACACCAAAAAAGAACACTGAAGTGTGGAGTCCCTCTCTCAAGAGTATTAGACACAAGAGTTTTGATTTATTAAAATGACTTTGCTATTCCTTCTTTGGAGAATATTTTTCTGTTTCTGTATTTGGAACACATCACCTACCTCCTCTTGGCTCCATGTACAACAGTAAATTACAGGAAATTTATTACAAATCAAACAGAATAGTTTATGAGATAAACCTCCCTAGCTCATTCCAAATGGAAAATTTGGCAAAATTAAGGACTTCTGTGACTCAGAAGTTTGCTTTATATTTATATATACAAGGATTTAGGATTTAGGAATCCTAAATATATATATATGGATTAGGAAATATTTATAAGGGTTTAGGAAATTTTTATCTTTTTTGTTATTTCATCTCATTTGTAAAATATATTTATTCTTAATAACGTAGCTATTTTTGTGTGCTTCAGAATCTCAGAGACATGCAGATAGTTGGATGAACTTAATGGTAAAACTCAACCAGAACCAATCTGTCTGATGAAATAAGCCTCTTTCTATACAAGATAATTAATTCTACGGACATCTGTGAAAAGTAATCTGAGGAAAAATAATTTAGGAACATATTTTTTAAAATATGAGAAAAGCAACTGAACATATTATCTCCTGGTGACTCTGAGAAAATCAAAGTGCAGCCTTTAAAAATTCTAAATTACAAACCAGGGAGTACAAATAAGAGGTTAAAATGAAAAAAGAAGGATAATGGAAAATGCAACATAAAAAGTAATCAATGCAGAAGCAAATGTGGTCCTCCACAATTAGAATGGCATAGAATGGCAAAATATGCTTATTAATAAATCTAAAAAGACAGAAATTGAAATTGAGTTGTATGTTTGTGATTGTCTTCCCTGTTATTCTATCATTCAGTCACAACTGTCTGTTCAGTGAGTCTCAAAAGTGCTTAAAGCTGACAATGGCTCACTCTTAAAAAAAAAGTCCCAATCACGATCATATGAAACTTTTAGTCATTGAACACTTTAAAAGCATATAGCATTAATTTAAAGTCAAACTGACACTTTATGAGTGGCTACAATTTTTCACCATGTTTCCATTGTCATTCAATTTGATTGTTTCATGTTGAATGAAGTGTAACTAGCATTTCAAGCCTTCAGAATGCACCACAATAATTCATTTTAAGACCACAAGGCTGTGAACTGTCACATATTCCCTCTTAGTTCTTCTGATTTTTCATGCTGTTATTCTAGCTATTATCTCTGATGAAACTTAATCTTCAAGTGGACATGTAGCTGGGTGTAAGATATGTGATAAAAAATGCCCAGAAAAGTGGTTAACAAAATTTTATTTGAGCAGCTGTAAGGAAGGGAATTCCTTCTTTCTGTTTCTTGTTTGGTTTTGTTTGTTTCTTTAGTTTTCTGGGTTGGGTTTTTTTACCATAATTAATACATACCTTTCCAGAACACTGTAGATCTACTACAGAATCTGGTCTGATGGCATAATTCATTCCCTGTCTGTACTGCTCAGTGAATGTATCAAAACTACCAGGACCTGGATGTTAAGATGTTTATGCAAATTTCACATATTATTCCAAGTGTGTCCACTTGTGGAAAATGCTGACTCCAGTAAGTGTATTTTGCCTATAAGCAGGACGAATGTATCACTAAATTAGATTAAATTTGTGATAACCTGTCATGCCAGTTCATTTGAGATAGCATTGTTTTTTGATTGCCACTATGTACAGCAGTAGAAACATAGTGATTTACAAAGTGGGGAGGCAGAGATTCATATTTCAATATATGTCTTGATATCTCAAGTGAAGATCTTTCTATGAAAACAAATTTATTCAGAGTGAGCTTTCTAATTTTATTAAATTATAGTGTGAGCAGTTCATTATTGGTTCATTTGACATATCCAACATGGTCTATTAACTGTGGTGGTAGTGGATCAAGGATTGGACTTGACGATCTCAGAGGTCCTTTCCAACCCATCTGATTCTATGATTCTATGATTCTAAAAGTTGCTTCCAAATCCAGCAGAGTACCATTTAAGAGCTTAAAGTATTTCTTTTTCCTGGAAATACACTACAGAAATTAGTTTTACCATAATCAAAAAACCAAAATCAATGCTCCTGTCCTTGACTGGAATAATTTCCATAATTGTCTTAAGGTCTGTAAGGAAATAACAACAATAAATCAGTGTACATTATTGAAATATTAGTGTAATCTTTTTTATCTATTTTTAAAACAGTAGCAGGACTTTTAAATACTTAGATTTAAAATAGAATGTATTACTGGCAAGATTTTTGACTTATGAACTCTATTAAGTATTGACTATTATTTTTCCCAAATGCCATAAAGATTTTGAATTGAGATGCTCTTCCACTTATAATAGCAAGATCACAAAGAGAAAAAGAATAATGAAGCCAATAGGATGTATAATAACTTGATCTGGCTATTTGAAATTATGACTTTCTGTAGATGATCTTTTCGTGCAGAATCACAGTCCCTTGAATAAACATTGTAAATTCCTTTGTGGCAAAGTTTAAGTCATATTGAGAGAGACTGTGCCCTCATGAAAACACTGATCACAACAATGTGTAGTATTCTCTTGTGCTTTGTTTGTTGAAAATTTATTAAAACTCACATTTGGAATTAAAAAAAAATCTTCACTCAAGAAAAAATATTTCCTGGCCCTCAATAGAGGTTATATGTACCGTATTTTTTGATGGCTATGTCCTGTAAATATCCATATTGCTATGAGAAGTCATGCTGATCTGAGAAGTGATGAGGATACAATGCACCCTCTGCTTCTGCTCTTGGTTTCCCTGCCGCCTCCTCGACTCCAGTGAGAATACTGGACGCTGACAGAGGGCGTTATGGGCAGCAGCAACACTAAATTGAGGCAGCTGCAGAGCTGACACCGTGATGCAACATGCATGTTGACCCACTTGAAGCTTTCATGTAACTAGCGATGTTTTGATTTACTCTGGATTGTGCTCAGAGATTATTCTTCGTTCAGCACAGCATTAGGAAAAATACGTCTGAGCTGTCATGTTCCACTTTGCTTTTCACTTCTTGTACACTCAAACCAGTTACATCTGAGAAAGACTTACACATCATGCCTTAGTAACATTACTCACTATTTTTTCTTTGATAGGCCTTTGGGGAACTTGTCTGAGGAAAACAGAACAGGCATGGATATGTCCAGTGTTTATTCTCTGCAAACGGCAACTTCACCTTGAACAAGTTATTATAACTCACATTGTGAAAAAAGAACATTTGCTGCAGACAGATTGAACCTTAAAACTCTTGCACATAGATGGCATTATTTAAGGAGAAAAGGAAATGTGACTATACTTTGAAATCCTTCTGTTTCAGCTTACATTTTTAATTACTTACAGCTTCATGTTAAAAATGTGTTTAAAAATGTTCTTGGTAACACTCATCCCAAAAATGATAGACAGATGAAGGTACAGGGTGTTTTTTGAATTGTAAAATATGGAAAGAAAAGGAAAAAGAAACAAACCTTTATGAAATCTGTCAGTGATAGCATGGTTTTTTGTTTTTTGATATCTGTGTCTAACAATCAAAGTCCCAGTGGATAAAGGTAAAAGTCACTTAACTGACAGAATTCCTGAGTGACTGAAAAGTGGCATCTGTTCTTTACAGGTTCATCTTTGAGATTTCTCACTAGAAAACAGCAGTTGAAAAGATTATCTTATCTTAGCAGTACTAAATAATAGACTGTTCTGCGACATTCAAAGGTCTGAAGCTCCCTGTGGAGCTAATGACATTTGTACAGCAAGTCAGGCTGCTTCTGCAAAGGAGGATGGTGGAAGTGGGAAAATGATAGTTTTTTGACAGAATGTTAACCCTAAGTGGCTAGATTTTCTGAAAGAAAACTGCAAATAAGAGAGCACTAATAATACTCCTAATAAAGGTCCAGAGTATTAGATGAATTTTAAACTGATACACTTCCACTGATTTTGATGTTCACAGCTGATGTTCTGTCCCTGACACTTTAGAGAGAGGAAATAAATGCCATATTGCTGTGCTCTGATGACAGATCAGTAAGTATGATGCGGTATTTTATTAAGGACAGTTCCTTTTGCTAGTCATTGCACCACTTGAAACAGTGAAATGATTTCTCTCCTTTTTCTTTTTTTTTTTTTTTTGGTCAACTTACCTGAAAGTATAAAAAGTTTCTCTGGACTTGTACAGCTAGCTCAGCCATTAAGCAGTGTGGTTGCCTCCAAATGAGATCCCTTCCTATATTTAATCCACTGCTCTACTGGAAAAATATTAAGGGAGAATTAGATCCTGGGCTTTTCTCACCCAGGAGATGATTTGACCTTACATGCCCTGAATTACCTTAGTACTAGTCTCTAACAGATGCAGGAAAAAAATGGAGAAGACTCATCTTCCCGGTTGAATCTGAGCAAAATTGCACCAGGGAATTTAAGAGGCACAGGGAAAGAAGGCAAGTGGGCAAGGACAACTTGCTTGAGAAGAACTCAGCTCCAGACCTCATGTTTGGTTGTATTTTACATCCCCATCTTCTTGGCTAGCCCTCGTTAGTGGCAATCTGCTTTCTTCAGTGTATGATAGTGTAACTTCAAGCCAAGGGTTATGAATTTATATGTCTCCACTATTCCACAATCCTGATGCTGAAGCCTTTCTCCTCATGTATGGGAGTCCAATTATTTTAGAACAAGATGGGTCTTCTGTGGAAAAATGACACTGAAATATTTGTAAGAAGTCACTTTGTTCTGCTGCTTTCTACCCCCCACAGTCTGATGCAGCTGTCTGTGTGGATCAGCACAATGACCTGCTTTGTAGACTTCTTTAGAGATTTAAACAGAATTGGGCAGCTATCTGTCTAAAGTCATATAGCAAGAGAACTCAGCTGGAAGAAGAACATTATCTTCTCAACAGGACTGCTAAATCTGTGTTTGAGCACTTAGGCAATTTCTGCCTCAAGAAACTGGAGACCTAGGCAGCATTACAAGTAGTTATCCCTGATTACTGTCTGAATCTTGAACCGAAAGCTCAAATTCCCAACTGAGATGTGTTTCCCAGGGTTTTATTTAGCCCCATGGGCAGGTAGCATTACCTACCTGCACTTGCTACAACCGTCACCTCAAAATCTGCTCAAGCTTTCTCACCCAGAACATAGGCAGGCAGAGAATCTGAGACTTACACCACAGAGGGTTTTAGAGAGGTTTTTAAATCTTGTAAGCACTAGAATTACAAAAGAGATAAAGTGGAGGATTTACTGTGTTGTAGTAATAATTTGGCCCTTCGGGCTTAGCTTGTACTCTAAAAACTTTTTCATTAAATACTGCATACTGATTAGAGTATGTAACAGAGTAACAAGGTATGTTGGGCAGGGGATCGGCATTTAAACCAAACCAGCTATTATATCTCTCCAACTATACCCTCATGTTACCTACATTAGATAAATGAAGACTGAGAATAAAGGTTCCCCCAAAGGCATAGTATGTTACATATGTATTGGATACATATATTTTCTCTTCCTATAGATTTACATGTTCCAAATATTTCATGTAGACAAACAGTGTTTTAAACATAGTGGCCTAAGTGATTTACTGTGTTGAAATAACCCACGACCTCCTCTCCTCTCAACTACCATATGTGAAAGTGGTTCCTATCAGCATGAACTTCCTGAACAAACTTTAAATCTTAACTTTTGTAGCTGCTAGAACAAAGAGATCTAGAAAGCCTACAATGGCTTGTACTACTTTGACTTTAAAGACTCTTTTTAACAGTTCTCTCTTTTTCTTTGTGATTCAAAATTGACAGATGGAATTCTTAAGTTGCTGAGATATTTAAAATTAAAAATAGTAAAAAGTTATTCAAATTGTAAAACAAACCAACCTGAAACCTTCTGCCCTACCCTCTGTTACTTTTTTAATAACTGAAGAAACCTTTCTTTTTGGATGGAAATGTCTGAAAAAAACATGTGCCTTCTTTCCTGTTAAACGAATATTCTTCCTGTTCAATACATGGGTAATTAAATAGAAGCATAAACAGCAGAAAAAGCTAACTATTAAATTTTAAAAATCTTGATTCTTCTCTTACCAGACAAAATCTAGAAGCTCATATTACACAAGGCAAAGTAAAAGTAGCAAAGTGGATCCACCCTTCATTTGCACTATATCAATATTTTCTTAAAGAAGTATCTCTGGTTTCAGTGTTCAAGCTGAAAGATAGATGATTACAGAAACAAAACCTTATTACAAAAATTTTGCATCTTCAAGACTGTAACAAATCAGTTTGCTCCTTTAGTTTTACCGGTGGTTACCACATCCCATTAGTCTGCATTGCCTGGATTTGCTCTAAGAGCACAGAAAAAGTGCAAATGCAAAAGCTCTTTTTTCTACTTCAGATTCCATCTTCAATTCTCATAAAACCAATAGTGTTTCCCCCAATTCCAATAGTTCAGTATTGTTTTCCATTCCATACAGAGCTGTTCCTGCAGATTTTAGCCTTTTCTTTTTTCCCTCATTGTTTTCATTACTTGGTAAATGAAAATTAGACTTTGTGAAATTGAATCTACAGAACTTTTAAGTGAATTTGCTTTCAAGCAACTTTCCTTATTCTGTGTTGACTTCCTCATTTCAATGAAGTTCCCTCAAACTGAATCCCAATGTTTTGTTGTGGCACTTTATAAATGATTCTTAGAAATAGTCCTAAAAAAAAAGGCCAAAAATGCAGAAAATTATGCCCTTGGATTCCTCCAAACCTCCTACCTCTCTTGATAAACACTGCATCAAAGCTTCTCCCTGTAAGACAAACAGTTTCCCTGCTCTTGAGTGGTGTGTTTTTAGTTTGTTTTTAACAGTTTCTCAATTGAGTCTGCCAGCAGGCCCTCGATCTATCCAGCAGAGGTAACAGTGTGCAATATGCAATTCTTCTCTACTCAGCTTCTCTGTCTCTGTTTTTCTGTCATAGATGGCTCTTTATGCCATTGGGCAGAGATCCAAGCCTAGGGCTTTAGCCAGCTCCAAATTTAAGGTATCATTACTGCACCATTAAAAAACCTTCTGAATATCAACTCTTAAACAGCTTCAGCATAAAAGACTGCATACTCTATCTCCGTCTTTTCAGCTAGTCTTTTCCCTTTTGTCTCCTCTAATAAATTACTCACAGCCACACACTTCTCTTTTCTAAAGTGCAGTATACTCTGCTAATTATTTGTATAAATTAAAAAGAGAGAGAGACCACTTAATTATCACTATGTTTTGAATAACTTTAAAATTAACACTCATTTACATTGCAGCAGAACCTGATGGGCCCCACTGGGACCAGGATCTTTTTGTGTTTAGTGCTGTAGGAACAGAGAACAAGGATCAATCTCTGCCCTAAATAGCCATTAGCTGTGTCAGGCAAAAGGATTGTTCTACCTTATTTAACAGATGAGCTACCAAAGCACAGAGATTACACAATTTGCTCAAGGAAATCCATGGCAGAACTGAACCTAGGTCTCTTAAGTCTGAGCCAGATGTCCAGTTCACAAGGCCATTTGTCTTCCTTAGGATAAGTCACATTCTGTAAACATCGGTGTCTTATCTGCTGTCTCAGTGCACCCGGGCTCAGCAGAGATTTCCTGTAGCTATCAATAAGAAAATCTTTCATTTCTGCTCTTTTCTCACAAGAAAACTTTGAAACTTAAGGACATTCAAAACTGTTGAGTTTTAAAAAGAGGCAGACTGTTGTCACTGCCAGAGCCAGAGTTTTGTGCCTCACAGAAAAACTGGCACAAACACAATTCATGTTCATTGCTGTAAATAAGATGTAATGGAACAGCATAACAGCAGCCATGACTGTCACATATTATCATTGCTCTACTTGCATATAATTAATTCCTTGTGAGGGATACCACTATAACAAAACAATTCTAAATAGTCTCCCAACCAGTGTTTCTGCCCTGGAAACATCACATCACAGTCAGGAGAATGGTTTTGCCTAACAACACTCCCCTTGTTCTGTATCAGAGCCAACAAGCTCCATATCCATCAGCACTGCAACCAGCCAACCCACAATAATGAGCTTCCTGGAAACATCTATAGTGGAAACTGAACCTATAATTTCAAGATATTGTAGTAATAAAGAAAGGAATGAAGAGCACACAATGGAATATAGAATATTTGTAGCAGAGATACTTGTGAGGTGGTCTGTATATGTACGTATGTTAACCAGTTGGTCTTATACAATCCTCAGCAGAGAATGTCATTGGTCACAGAGAGTATTCAAGTGTTTTTGAAGAAAACTTGGACTTGTGGGAGTATTTTCTGAATTCTTACTACCTGGAAAGTGAGTTTCTCGAAGAGAGGAAGGTCAGTATTTTCAACTGGGCTATTATGTTTTGGATAAAAGCTTCTTCTTCAATACCTCAATATAAGCAAAAAAACCCAATATGTTTAAAATTTTCTTCCTTGACAGTGGTGTTTTAAAAATAGCTTGGTCAGGGAAAGGCACATCAATAGAGCTATATTGCTCCTTCTATGTGTGGTAGTACATTTCTCTGTGCTCAGTGCTGTATGCAATCATCTAGACACATCTTAAAAGGCCCTGAGATGTCAGAGGGCTGAGGCATGAAATATCTGATGAGTAAGGTCACTCCTTTCATTTGCAAGTCACAGAACAGTAAAACGTGATGCTTGCAGACCTGTAGAGTTTTGAGTAAAATTTCTAAATTGAAGTGTGGCAAATCAGATTTGAATCCTTTCTGCCTGAAGCAGCCCAAGCCCATGTTGTTCAGGAGCATGTTTCACTGCAAGTCATTTTGGACTCTAGCATTTAACTGGGAAAGTCCACCTCAAAGGAGTAAAAAATTTAGTGGGCAGAATAGCAAACAGGTAGAAGCACAACGCTATAATTTGTTTTGTAGGTCGGAGAGAAGAACAGAAAGGGGACATACTTCTGCTACCATTAATGACAGACTATCCCTACAAAATTAAGGCACCTTAAAAAAAGATTTAAAGTATCTTCATGGTTCCTTGTGCAAAGCCACATTAGGGATTTTCATGCAGCTCTGAAAAAAAATACAGTATACTTATTTTTGCTGTTCAGTGTAGTTACCTTAAATGAAACCCTAGAGACTAGAGGGCCCTGTGTTGAATCTTTGCAGTTCTTTCCAACAACTTAAGTAACAGAATGGTCTGAAAGTTAAAACACTCCATGGGAAGGTGAAAAAGTGCCTCAAGCACTACATAACTCATGACCCAAATTTACTTCCCACACTATATTCAGTAATAATCTCCTTTTGTCCTGCTATCTAGGAAATGTAAAAATAAAAATGTCCTAATATTATTATTCTTTGGAGCAAACCAGCAAACCAGGCTGCTGATTCTTTCCTGTACACTGTGTAGTCCTCCACACAGGATCTTGACAGAAACACTGGCTCACTTAGTGTCATGGGAAGTAGGCTGTGATTTTTCACATCTGTTAGCAACTTCACAGAAAAGGATGATTGAAGGGAAATAAAAATATCTTTTTCAGCTTATAGCTGGATTTCACTAGTCTTGTTTACAGTAGTAATGCCACTGAAGCTGAAATACGAGTTCAGTTTTGGTAATGTGTAAGTTAACGGTCCGGCAGATTTCTCCATCGCAAGACCATGCCTTTCGAACTCCCTGTAGGAAACCAGGCATTAGACACGGAGTGCTTAACATTTAAAGCTACAGTGGATAAATAAAAAACAACTTTAAAAAGCTGTGCATACTTCCATGTAATATTAAGAGCAGTACAACATCAATGAAAAGTGCTTGTCCACGAATAAAAGGTAACATCAATTTCTCTTGATGGTAATTTTCTCTGAAGCCATAAAACCTGTATCAAATATGGGCAGAGTATGACAAGCTCCTTGCTAAATGTCAAGGAAATCGTCAGATATTTGTACATATGACCTGTGGAGGCTGTCAAGTAGATGGTGCAATACAATCGTCTGCAACCAACTGCAACCAAAAATGCAAAATGGTATGTAATTTCATATCCAAATACATGTAAATACCAAAACTACTTAGCTCCCAAAGCTATCTATTTTAATGCTTATAAGGGTTAAAATAGATTACTGATATTTTTTTTTGAATTGACACTAATCTGACAGTTATGTGAGGAGCCGTTAATGTAAAACAGGATTAATATATCAGCAAAAAATCAAACCACACCTTTTTTATTTTTTTTTCTTCCTATACTTCATTTATTCCTCTTGTCAACACATGACCCTTCGTGCCATATTTTCTTTCACTCAGTGTCTTACCTTAACTAGTCCTAGTAAGTCTCTATGAATTCCTCTGTCTGAAACAAATTAAATGCATATCAGCTGGGTTGAAGCTTCCTAAAATTTCAGCACTACCTACGCTCACACAAAGACAGGAAAAAAGACAAGTTTTGCAAAAAAAGACTTCCAATAAAGGCAAGTGCTTTGTTTTTCAGTATATTTCTGGATTGATGTTTGTGATGATAAAGTCAATTTCCCTTTCCATTTTTATTCAGCCTTTGACTTGTTCTGCCCTTCAATACAGTAGTTAGCACCAAAATTTCTTACAGTCTCTTTATTGCATAAATGAATACAATGAGTTCATGGGGGCCGTCAAATCCCCTTCATAAAGTTCACTAAATTTTATGCCAGGAAATGCCAGCAAGTTGAAAGCCTCTGCTAAACTTAAAGTGGAAGAGTTGATATTTCATTACCATATTCCCAAATCACCCAGTTCTCTGATATGCAGCTTCTTAAACTATGCATTCCTACCATTCATTATTTTGCATTATTTTTTCAATGCCTGTATATATAAAAGGTCAGACGGAAAGTAAAATCAGGCCATATATAATGAGCTGTCTCTATATTAATAAATATTGCAAGACAATCAAAATAGTTCCATATTAAAAAACATCTGATGCCAATGACTTGATGTCCACACTATCTGCATTTCAGCCCTGTTACTTCAATTGGCTGTAATCTGGTCCTGTAGACTGAAAACCCATTAACACCATCCTCTGCTTCAATTTCATCTGAAAGCAATCAGATTTGCACACTTTAAGCTTTTAATATGATTGAGCCAAACTCTGCAGACAGAATCAGAAGATTTGCTGCAAAAGCATAATTCCAATCTCAATCAAAACACTAACATAGGTGAAGCCAGTTTCACCTCTCATTTTTGTCTGTGATGTGGCTTCTTATAGTAAGTTTGGTGATTGATGCTGCACTGGTAGCATTCCCTTAAAAAAATCAATATAAACATAATTGAGAAGAAAATCAGTAAGTCTCAGAATCTGAGTAATGTTTTCTTTTTCACTTATTAAGATTTCCAATTCTAAGTTCTCTCAACAGACATTCATCACACATTCCAAAATATGTAAAAAACATTCCTTAAGAAGAATGTCTGCCTAGTAAAATAGATTTTGAATGATCTAATGCTGAAAATGGCCAGCCTGATATAAAATTCAATATTAGCTTCTTTATATAACAAGCACAGATGTCTAAAACTAAGGACAGCATAGTTTTGAAAAATTTTACCTAACAATAAGGTTTAGACTAGGAAATTTATTTAAAAAAAGCCATCTTCAAAAAATTAGTTTAATAGTGAGAAGTGTAATTTTTAATTATTAAACTGGAGCAAGATACAAACTAAAACTCTACTTACTTGTTTCCATGATTTTTCTTGAATTTTTCCTGTTTCCAAAGTGGTTTGTTTGTGGATTTTTTCTCTTTATTTGTTGGGGTTTGGTGTTTTTCTTTTTTGGTCCTTAAACAAGTTGAAATGGGCTTTGTATTCTACATGTAGGATCACTTAAACAGGAAAAAAACCCCAACCAACAAACAAACAAAAAGCACCTCATATTAATATGTTTTATTTTAAACCGCAAAGGGTTTTAACAATGTTCATTTACACAAACAGAGTGAAGTTTAAATTAGCAAGTAAAAAAAACTCTTATAATTTGGCAATAGACTTTTTCAGCATTAAACACAGCAGCTTTTGGAGTAGGTTTAAAAACAAGCAGCCCATCCTGTATTTGGATGGAAATTTACCTGTGAGATGATTGCACAGCAAGAAGCACAAAAACATCCATAATTATGGCCAATTGGGCTTTCTGCAGATCATCTCATAACACCAGTGTCACAGAGCCTTTCCATAAAAAGCAATTCTGCTTTTATGTTACGATTATTGATACTGTTGTGGGTGGTTACACGAATTGTAGATTTTGTTTGGTGCTCGCAGAAACTGTGAATAATACGACTAATTTGTAGGCTAAAAAAAGCTGACCAATCTTTTAAAGAGTTATTAATTTGTTCAAACCTTCAATTAAACTTTCTTAAATGTAAGATTTTAAAAATTAGCCCTAGAATTTAATATATTTTCAGATATATTTTACAGTAGTCATTATTTAATATCAAATATATATAAGCCTTGGAATATATTATCTTATGGTATTATAGCTCTCTCTGCATCACTGAACTGCAACAATAGAGCAGAAACAATTTCCAAATTGTCATTTTACCAAGTTCATGCTTTGATTTTTGAATATACCATTTAATTTTAGCAATGGATATATGTTTGGTATTATCATGGAAAAAATAGCACAACAAAAATCACTCTAGTGGATTTCTCCTTATTTTTTTTAAGGTTAGAAATAAAATGCAGTTGCTTATTTAGCATTCTCACACAAGCATTTGGTGAAGAGTGTTCCTTTTAGGGGAGCAAAATGACTGGAGAAATCTTCCAATTCCATTAATTCTAAACAAAAAGGTATTTTCCACCCTTATTTCAGTTTGTTACCTAAGTTCAACTTGCTTTAAGCAGTGACTAAGGACCAACAGAAGTATCTGGTTTTGAAAAGTAGGCAGCAGATAATTTAGAGTGTAGACTAAATATAGAGAAAATAAGGGGCAGGAAGAAGAAGATAGAACACCAATAAAAGTTTATATTTTGTCAGGAGTGAACATGGATCTGTTTTGAAGTGAAAGGCTGTGTAATATCACTACTAACCTGAGCACATGTAAACTATTTCTGGGCCATATGGAAGACAGAGAACTTAGGAGCCTCACTCATACTGAAGAAATGTAGTCCTCTTTACTTTCTATTACTACAGAATATGAAATATGAGTCTCTCGCTAGGAGATTACTAAGTTGAGTTGGCATTTCTTTACCTACATTTAGAGGGTATCCACACCTATTCTTCATAAAAAGTGGAAGTCTCGGAATGTTGCAAAATCTCCAATATACACCCAGCTAGTGAAGAAGTCTCATGAAGTGAGAAATATAATTCAGTAAGTGTGTATAACTCTACTTTGGTTCAGTATCTCACATCTGGCTACTCTGGAATAGACAGTAGTGGATGAAAGACAACAAAAACTTGTCTTAAAGCATATGTTAAGATAACACATTAAAGCCTAAGCACTGTACAAAAATAGAGAGCCAATGCAATATGTATTCTCTTTGTTAATTCACTCATCAAGCCTTTGTCCACAGCTTAAAATTCCTAAAATGCAATGTAGATAACACAGCTGGTAATGTTTAATTAAAATATTTCTTCTGCTTTGGTGAAACTTAATTCTCTATTGAAAGATATTCAGAAACATCTCCTTCGCTGAGAAACAACCAGCAAAGGCAGCATTCCCAAGTGTGAGCTCTCTTCCCCATACCTAAGAAAATATCAGAGATTATCTCAGTTTTATTGTCAGCATACTACTGCAGAAACACAAGACTTCAAAGCAGAACAATCAGTAAAGTTATTCTTTTCCCCAGAAGCCCCCTTCAGAAGGATGTATTCAAGTTTTTTGTAGAATCTTCAATCAGTCCCCAAACACGAGTAGGATGAGAATGGAAGAATAACCAAGTACTGCACATTTTAAAAGAATCAGAAAATTTCAGTAACTTAATTTGGGTGGCTAACAGAACTGCAATTGAACAGATTCTATGATGTCACTCTGATCACTAAAAGCTTTACCATGGTAGGCTTTTCCAAGCTTACCATTCACTAATTGCTTACATGCACATAGAGGAGTTTTAGCACAAATAGTTGAAGGCAACCCTTTGTGTAGATCTGTCAAAAGCAGAAAATACCACATGCATGAATACCAACCTTGCATATCAGAACCCAGTGGTTCCTGAACATGTTACAGGACAGACTTTAATCATCCAGCAGTACTTGCACAACACTAGCAACTAATATAATCAGAGTTCAATCTTTTCCAAAAATTTTCTGATTTGTGCAAGCTGTTCTTGCAGTGAAAGACTTGGTCATTTACTACCCACTAAACAGCAAGCATAAGACCTGCAGCTCTGCTTTTGCCAACCTACAAGTGTTTTGACATATTACCTCTCGCAAGTACAAACAGCACAGAAACCATTTCCTCTCTGTGTGGCTCCTTAACATTACAGCAAATTACTGCTGCAAAATGATTTAGCAGTAGTGCTCTCCAGAGAGACTAGATAGAAAGACAGATGATGTAGCAGAAGCCTAGAAACCTTAAAAACAAATTAGATTTGAACTCTTTTTAGGATCAAACTCTATGCTTTATCAGCTCAAAATAACATTTGTGTGATAGGCTTCTCAAATCTAATGAAAAATGAGCTGCAAGTTTGATTTTTCTTGCCAATCTCATCTTAAGTATCATAATTCCAGATCTTGTGCAAAGCTAACACCTATCTTTAAAGAAAGGCCATGAATATGTCCTTTAAAAAGACCTTGCAACTGATGCTGTTGCTAGTCTGTAAACAGAAAGCAGCCTACAACCCATCTTGACTTGAAAAAGCATAATGATTTAGAAACTATTTAAGAAGCTACAGAAAATTGTCAGAGCAGAGAAACAGATGCAAGGGAGTAGGTGGCAATCACTTAATTTGTAGATTATAACCTTCAACCAATGCTTGCGCTGCTTAAAATGCAAACAAAGTTATTTTCAAAGAGCAAAACAAATCCTTGATAGGGATTCCATTTTATTCCTATCAGCATTTTCCCAATCAATACTCTACAGAAACTGAAAGTTCCTCCTCTCCTTCACCAGTTACGTGTCATGTGCTGAATGAAATCAATTTCCCACTATCAACTTTCACAGGTGAAATCCTGTCAGCCATGGGATGAAGATGTTTGAAGCACAATCAGCATAAGCAAAGATCGTTATCAGAGATATAATTGTTTCAGAAAAACTATCTATGCCTTGGCATAAACTAGGTTAGCAAAATTATATTATGCACTATGTTTACACTGTGATGCTTTATCATTGTAGCACAAGGCTGTGACCTCATTAAAAAGGTGTGCAGACTAAGTCTGTCATAGAACAGCAACCTTGGAACAACATTCAGTTTGCAATTTCTGTATAGTGAGGATACGTGAGGGAGTTTTTGTTATATCATGGCCTATGTACAAGTGCACATGGCAACTAGAATACAGCTTTCCTCAGAACGCACTAGCAGAAGAGCAAAAGACAAATCCTAGGAATAGATCTTGAGAGAAGACAGAAACTGAGAATTGGAGATGGTGGAACATAGGAAATTAAGGGATGGAAAGCTTTAAATCTGCAACTAGATCTCAGGTTTATTCTTGAATAAGGATAATTCAATATGCAATCTCTGCAGAAATTAAATGAGGATTGAAATAAAGGAAGAGGAAGTAGAATAGTCAAGAGTTTGATACAATGAAACAAAGAATTCCTTTAGTTAAGCTGAATAGATTAGAGAAGTCTTTAAACATGGACATCCCTTCTGGAGCAGAGGGCAATGATGAGAACATTACCTGTTTGCCCTTTCCCTGCACAGGAACTTCCATTTTCTGTTTTACTCGTTGTTTGTAAAACTTCCCACCTTTCCTAATTGGTGTCAATGTTTCACATAATAACACTGAGATTTTAATCAATATGCTTCCCTTCCCCAGTCCGCCAAGATAAACATTTTGATAGGTGGACAAACTCAAGCATTCATTTCTTAAAGCCTACTTCAAGAAGGTATAATAAAAAACTCCATATTTCTTGGCATTCTTATTGTTTTAGAATCACTTGACTAGAATCTTTTCATTATTGTTGCTATTAGGTAGAGCAAAGACAAAAAAAATAATTAAGCAACAGATTGTGAATTTGGGAATTAGGTCCTCAGAAAAATTGATCTTCCTCTGCATTTATTTTAGGGAAAATCATCACAATATTATATTTGAAAACACCAGCCATTCCAGTTATTCCCGGTTGAAATTATTGGCTTTTCTTGACCTCAATATGTGACCAAAAGCAAGCATCGCATCAAGAAAACTAAATTACCTCTCTGAGGCTATATAAAATTGTCCCAGTACTGCAACAGAGGGGCATAAATTCAGTTAAAAGAATTTTCTTTAAAGGGCTGGTTTTGCAAATATAAACCTTGGCTGAAACACAAAATGACATTTCCTCATTAAAATAATAGTTTCATTTTAGATAGACTAAGTAGTTTGAATTAATAAACACAATATTTGAAGACATTCAAATGAGGATTTTACTGAAATAATTATGAAAGTAGCATTCAGTTGTCTGGCTTTAAGAGAAGTGCTACTTATTCTGAATAGCAACCGAGCAATTAGAAGTGGTGGCTTATGAGGATTTCTGCACAGAATGCAGAAAAAGCAGGAATGGATCAGTTCTGTGCAAGACCTGATATAACCAGATTTTGGGTAAATGTTTAACTTCATCTAATTTATGGCTTTATTTATATAACTGAGAGGATACAAGGCTTCAGTTTCACATTCAGGTGGAATAAGGAAAGTAGGCAGCATATTCACAAAACTTAAACCTTCCTGGTTGGAAAATAGCATTTGCTCTCTTTGAAACATTTAGTAAACTGTTAAATGAGGGAGCATCAGCACGTTAGCTCTCTCAAACTGAGAATCGAGTAATGAATTGCAAATGGCTTTTAAGGGAACATCTTGGAATTTGCTGGAAGTTCATCCTTATTTCTCATTTTGCTGGTATATTATTCTATTTCCTTTCACACAGTCTCTGCATTTTCAGAGACTAAAATCCTTTATAGAGGAGGGTAGTCAATTTAAGATTAAAGTCTTGAAGCCTCTGTGCATAACCTGAAAAATAAAAACAGCTGCTCAGCATTCTCTCCGGTATCTGAATTAAAACATCCAATGCAACCCTCAGGCTTTATTTATTCACACGGTTTCTCATCACCTCACCGAACAAAACGATTATGGTGACATGAACAATTTAATGTTTAAGGACAAAGAATCTGCATCATTGCATGAGTAATGTGAGAATAAAAAATAGCCTTAACAAAAACATACTGTCAGTAGTCCATTCTCCAGAGAAGCATCATACCTTCTTTATTCTTGACTTTGTTGTTACTATTTAATGCTGAAAGAAATTCTCTTAGTTTTCCCACTACAGAAATATAAAGCTAAGTAGTCACGTGTGACTCCTTCTTTACTGCCAAACAACTAAAGCAGAGAAATCAATACTAGGATTGCAAAAGTTTTTATTCATACCTACCCTGAAAGAGAATAAAGTTAGCAAGTGTAACCAATTTTCTGCATACCTGAACAATCACAGAAAAAGATACACACACATACAAAAAACAAACAAAAAACCACACCAAAACCAACCAACCAACCCAAAAACCACAAAACCAAAACCAACAACCAAACCAAAACCAAAACAAACAACGAAACAACCAAAAAACCAACAACCAACCAAAAAAACCACAAACAAACAAAAAAAAAGAAAAAGCCTCTTCCGCTTTCCCATGCAGCTATTTTTCACTGTCTTGGCAATAAGTCTACTGTATGCCAGTGTAAGTAATGTAAAGAGGAGACATATAGATAAACAAAAACACACAAGGAAAGAAGTAAGGAGAAATCTTGTAAAAGAAGAGGAAATCAGTGGCAGGTAGAGATGTCAGTCAGAAATAAAAGCAGAAACCATGACACACTAGTAGCTAAGGAGTCTTTGCAGCAGCAGAAACATACTGACCTATTCTCAGCTTGGATATTCTAAGTCGGGGTTCAATCAAGCACTATGTTGTCAGGAATCTTGAAAGATAACATGCTTTAAGGTCTATTATTGTCTTTGTCTTAATGAGTCTGTGTGTTTATAGAGCTAAACAGAAAGCATGTCAAACCCCCAGAGTTTTCCTTTTTTTCTACACAAACTAGAATTTGTACTTTCCCCTGAGGAGAGGGCAATACTTTGGAGGTCAGTACTATCAGGACTATTTTGAAAAGAACCCAATGAACCAGTCATTTGTTCAAAATCCCTAAATCAATGTCTAAATCTAGATTTATAAAAGCTAAGTAATATGGAATACAATTATGCTCCCACTGTGACAATGAGAAAAATGTTGCCCATTAGTCTAAATCTTTAATCTCTTCATCACTGTGTGTATTTTTTTCTCCACAATTCAATTACAGATTTTTAAGTGAAATAATGTTCTGACTAGCAAGAAATCACATATCCTTTCTTCTTCCTAACATCCATCTAGTACTTGGTCTTAAATGTTCACATTTATATCTTTTTTAGCTTGGATATTGTAACTTGCTTATTATACCACTCAGTATTGTTCAAAACTACATTCTTAAGGAATCTTTACATGAACAAACTCATAATTTATGAAAAAATTATTTGAAGTATCAAAATCTCTATAATGGAAAGGATGTCTATGGACACTTGTATGCTTTTCTGATCAAATGTGAAGTGTTTAGGAGCAGACACATAGAGGGGTTTTATTACAATTGGTTTTGCCTTCTGATGAACATTGCTGCAAACCAGAATTTTAAGAATTGTTTTTAGCTGCTCTGTAGTACCACAAATTTTTTTTTTTCTTCTGGTTCATCTGCCTGATTGGAAAGATCCTGAAATGGGTACTGAAAGATGGCTGCCATTCTTCTGTAGTGTATGGAAAATGGAGAATAGTCTAAATTCTTGTATTACTTTAGGCACTTTCTGCTAGTACACCCTTCTAAAATCAACATTTTGATGCCCAAGAAATTAATCAGCTCTTGACAATGTGTCAACTGCCACTGCTTTCTGAGCCTTCTCTACATATTTGATCCCAGAAAGGACAGAGATAACAGAGGACAGCACCGGAGGCTCTGAAAAGTAGAGACATGTCATGCAGGGAAAAGGAGTATGGGCATGGGATCTTAAGAGATGAGGCACTGGCTTGTGCCCACAGCTGTAAAACATTTTCTAATGATTGAGGGGTTTGTTGCAGGTCTTTTGGCTTTCTGTGTTTTACAAACAATTCTATGCTTGTATGATTTGAAGTTTACTTAGATTCATTTGGATTTCAATGGATAGATGTGGTATGATAAGAGGCAAAATTTATCTTTGCAAATGCAACCAACTGCCCAACAACAGAGTAGCTGATGTAGAAGCTACAGAAAGTAGTTTAGAAACTACAGCAAGTAGCTCCCGTACTCCTGAGACAAATGACACTTTTTAGTTCTGCAAATACTACTACAAATAACCTTATTGAAAATCAGAGGAGAGAACTCTCAATACATCTTTTCACTTTATGAAAAATAATTTCATTTTATTCTCCCCAAAAGAAAGAGGGTGTATTTGTTTTTCTTTCTTGCTTAGAAATGCCAGTTCTGTCTAGACAAATACTAGTGTCATGAGAAACAAAAGAAAATAAAAGAAAAATAACTACTCGAGAATATAAAAAAATAATCTACTTATCTGAAATTCTTCTTCTGCCTTTGGTTTTGTTGCTGCCAGTATGTAGCTCACAGTGAAATGCTCCGGAGTGGCAAGGAAATACTTCACTGAAGTTTGAGGAAAAAAACAGATTCCTTAGTTATTTTACAGGTTAAGCATGTGTTTTCAGGGGGAGATGGAACGACAAATAAAAATTTAATATTTAAGAATAAGGTAATTAGGATAAAATTACAGATGAAGTAAAAACAATTTTTTTTTACTTGTTGAAAGTGCTACAAGGATGACAGAATTCCAAATATTTTCTAATTTTTTAATTTTATTTTAAGAAACAACATCCTTCATATGCTACCCCAAAAGAAAAAAAATGTTGTTGAATTCTAAGGAACATTCAGAATCTCTGAGTGCAAAAGTACACTTTTATGTAGAGTTCTAAATGTAACTCAATTATACTCAATTTCCTTTCTACTCAAGGGATACAACTCTTTTCAGCTCTAGTTGACCTTATTTTGAGCTCTAGATGTTCTCCAGAAATGCCTTCCAGCCCCAGCCATTTGGTGATTCTGTGATTATAGACTTTGATCTCTCTGGGTCCCAAGTTTGCAATATCTTGCAATTTAGAGGTAAAGGGATGGAGTTCTGTGCATTTCTCTTAACTAACCGTCTCACTGGTTATATTGAACTGAAAGTAAATTAACTTGATAGAGGGTGGTTGGCCCAGTATGCCTATGCCAATTCTAAGACAGATAGCTTTGCTTTTGTGGAACCTATAATAGTTGATGTTTAAATGGACAAAGATCCCTCCTTGTTATTTGAAGATTAAATTTGGAAGGAATAATGAAAACATACACAAGCGACAGACAGAGTTTGTTAAAGTCTACTACTTACTTCCTTGTTTAAATTATTTTAAAGTCTCAGGGTACCAGAAACTGAATTTTGGTAGAGGTTAAGTGAGAACACAAAAATGACTTGTGATATCTCCCTAACTTGTGAACTCCAAAAAATACATTAAAAAAACATGCCGACTCCTGGCAGCATAAATAGCATAAGATGTAGAAAAAGGGTATCTCCCTCTTTCCCTTTGTCTATGAGGCATAGAACAGCAAAAGAATTGATATGAGACCCTGCAAATAAAGTCTGTGTTACAGTAACAAAAGAGTCAAATTATGACATACCAGGCCCTTGTTAACTTCTGACTCTCGTATTATTTCAACATAGGGACTCTCTTTCTCTGTCCCACCTCCAAATGCCCACTCTATCCCATGAAATAAATATATGCACTGCAGCACATTTTTTACTTATTCTGGATTCATTACATCTTGTTCAACAAAGGAATGATCAAGCAAATGATCCCTATCACTGATTAAGGAAAACTATGGTCATTAATATATTTTTAACATTGTTGCAGCTGAAAAGGATGAAATCCAAGAGTAAAAACTTTGAAATAATAATAAATAATGCATACTTTCTCACTAATCTCACTTGCCTAATAGTTTGCCTTATAACATAGGCCATCATTTGGGTTTTATTCACACTCAGTCTTTCCAGCTTCTTTTTCTCCTGAAAAATCTACACATTCTTTGAAGTTTAACAAGCCCTCTTTAAGTGCCTTCATGCAACAGCTGTTTGATGTTTTGAGGGTATAACAGGATATATTATATATCTGCACTGCCCCGAAAAAGTGTTTGTTTGTTTCAATTTTAATCTCTAATCTATAAATGCATGACCAGGAGGGACAAACAAAAAATGATGAAGAAATAAATTAAAGCCTAAAAGCAGATTATTTGCTTGAAACAAAGGTTTTCATGGGTGAAAATAACAGCTAAATTTACCGAAGAATTAGAAGGGAAGATTAAGGGAAAGTCATGGTTTAACACCAGCCAGCAACTAAGCCACACAGACAGTGAGATAGAGGAGAGAATGAGAAGAAAGAAAACTCATGGGTGAGATAAGAACTGTTTAATACATGAAAAATAAATAAAAATATTATGCAAATAAAAAGCAGTTTTTCATCACCAACTGACCAATGCCCAAAACAGGTTAGATAATAGTTATGTGACTATTACTAGATGACTGGTAGAATAAGACCAGCTCAGGCTGTGGAAAACTTAGACAAGTCATAAGACCCCCAACAGAAAGTCTGTGGTCCTTGTTAGTAATGGCAAATGCTTATTTAGAAGTCCACAGGATCCTAATACAGACACTGGCCCAGAACCAGAAACACCTTAGTGTTGCTATAAATTTTACAGAACTGCTTTTCAACCTGAACTTCTTCTGAAAATTTAGCTGTATAAACACAACAAAATTATTCATGAATATGTATGGCAGTTTTGGGAAAAAATATATGAACTACATTTGAATGTCTTTGCTTTTTGAAAACATTAGAGTTGGCCCTTCCATTGTTGCATAATATCCGTATCAGTTGAATGTCTACAGTCCTACTGTAGTGGTGGATGGATTTTAGAGAGAATGTGTGGAGTTCCTAGGAAAAGGCAAAAGAGTTGAATCCCTAAGGGCAACATGTCTGGGAAAAGTAATTATTATACAGGACCTATGGTATTTGGTTATGTTTTACAATATACAGTACACAAAAATTACTACTTCAGCTGGTAAACCAACTGCCAATATATATTTTAAAATCTGTTAGGCAAGCCTTAGCTATTTGGTCACTACTGTGAAGATTTAGTTTTGCACATCACCTTCTGTTAAAACTAACAAAACCCTGCTGTTTACTGACAAACTCTATTGACAAAGAGCAGTTAATAAGCTAACAGCAGTTGAACAATCTTCACTATTATGTTCTAATGAAGATTTCCAGAAGCCTAAAATTTGATCACTAAAACTATCTCATATTTAAGTGATCTCAGTTATAAAAACACTTCAACAACCATCACATATCAGTAGGTCTCAAAGAACACCAGTACTGCTAACTAAGAACAGGATTCTGCCTGTTCATATGTAACTTAGTTGAGTTCCCTGCAGCAAACAGAAATTATTGGAAAAATGTGGAGATCTTACCTACAATGGTGTTAGTGGCTGTCATTCTAATAATGATCTTCATCCCTATAATACTTCAAAGGGTGGGATTAGTTGGGTTTGTTTTGGTTTCTAATATGGCTGCCACCAAATTCTGGCTTGCTTGCATATTAGTACCAAATACTGTCTTGCCCTTCATTTGCATGGATCTGCCAGACATAATAAATCAGCTCAGACATTTTAGAAAATAATGAAGCACGCTAGATTAATTATGGGAAAACTTTTTTTGTCATCTATTGCCAAGTTTAGGTCAATAGGATTGATACTAAGAAGAGTAACATTGCTGCAGGGACTTCTCAAGGCTAAAACACCCTATTTTGTGTTCATTAAGGTTCCAAGTTCTTTTTCCCTTTTCCTTCATGATAATTATATCTATATACCACAGAAACCTTGTTTGGAGTGTGTTTGCTCTCCCTGATTGGATTCAAATAAAAAGCTGCCTTTCTCTGTGAGCTGCTTTCTTTTCCCCGTCTAAACAGAATCATGGCCTGAATCCTAATTACAAGTTAGGGCCTTAATGAATGAACTTCAAGAATATTAATTTAATGCTTGAAACGCCAACAAATAGAGTGAATGTTTTATTTGGGGCTTGCTTCATGAAGTCTCCTTATAGCAGCATTAGAATTTAAGATTTAAAATGAGAATGTGGTGAAAAATTGCATTAATTCTTCGATAAAAGGAAATTAGTAGAGACTTAAAAACATGAGGAGATGAATGAAAAGAGGGAGAAAAGGAAGTTAGCTATAATAAAACTGCGATTTTAAAATTATCTCACACATTTTAAATTATTTTTACCTATGATAGTAAAGCCACAAGAATGGATATTGCTGTTAATTTTCCAGATAAAATTCATTACTCAAGTGCACTTGAGTTTATGTTTGCTGGACAGTCAGCTTACGCTGGCAGTCTTGATGTCCAGTGAAAATTTGGGTTTTCTTCTAGAGCACTGAATTACCTGAACAAGCTGGAGCTTTTGAACACCTCCAGAATGAGATTCCATGTATTTCTCTGGTTTGAGTGTGAAACTTGAGTGAGTACTCCCTCTATGGGCATTCAAAAGCTTTCACTGGGCTAAGGGCATTAATTGGTCCTAATGACAGAGGAGATACTAAGGAGCAAAGGTCTTCTCAACATCTAGGAGAAAAAGTTAATCTCCAGAGAGCTTCTTTCCCAATAGGAATTTCTTCTGTGCTGTCATTGAACAGCAAGTCTGTAAGGACAGGCCTTTCACTCAAAAGTTAAGTTACTGCCCTCCTCACTGAAAAGTTTTTTTGCTTCTTTTGTTTCTTTACTAGGTTTCTTAAGAAAAACCTTATTTCACCTTAGTAAAAAAGTCTGAAATATTTTGATACAGCTCTCTAATCATTCTGTCAATTCTTTTAAACATTATACAGGAGATTAGTTCACTTTTTGGTTTTTTTCAATGGATTTTTAAAGAGCAGGGAAAGAAAATGGCTCCTTTTTTTGAGGTAGTAGATGAAAAAGGAAAGAAAAGAGTTGAAATCTGGTGCATTAGGACTTGGCTACAACCAGCTCTAGAGTTTGAGCAGATACCAGTGGGATTAGCTGCTAGAGCTTAGACAGAAGTTTTACAAATGCTATTCATTAAGCAACCTCAGCAACTGAACATGTTTTTCTCTTGGAGAACTTCTTGGTCTTCATACAAATACGTCTCTTTTATCTTTCCTTTTGTTTGTTGGTATTTTACGGAGTTTTGTTTTAGTTTTGATTGGTTGGGTTTTGCCTTTATTTGGTTTGGTTTGGTTTTTGGTTTTGGGGTTTTTTTTGTTTGGGGAAAATTAGCATAATGTTGCACATAGTAGAGAGGTGAGATTGTTTATTTGTACTTGTCAAAACATGGGGACCAAGCAAGGTCTATATAGAATGATTTTAAAAGTCAAACTATATGAACGTTTACCCTGTGAAAAGTTAGGAAAATAAATATGTTTAAGACTACAGAACTCAAACACATTAATTGGCTAATGAGAGATAACAGACTGAAATTGCAGGTTTTTTCTACAGAGAAACCTCAGTCCCTGTGTTCCATTTAATTAATGCTGATCTATCTCTGCTGTTGAAGAATAGGCAGGAATTTGTTTTTTCTTTAGTGGCTTTACTTTTAAATTTCATTCTGTGGGCAAAAGGAAGAAAATAATAAAACATTTAAAATTGTCAATAATTGTTAAAATATATGAAAATCTGAACATTCCTCCAGCTATGCCCTTGCAGTCCCACTGTGGAGTTTTATCCTTGAGTGGATTAACTAAAACCATTGAGTTATGTTTCTATTGAAGTTTTTCATAAATTTCTGTCTTCAATGCAACTGTCCCAACCCTCTGAACCCATCACACTGATGTCAGTGACAAAGAGGCCTTTAACCTCCTAAGCAAATCAGGTAACTATTTCCAGATAAGTTGAATGCTGCCCTTCAACCTCAATCCGTATATTTATAGGAATTACTGGAGATGGGCAGTAAGACACTCTAAACACAACTATGAAACAATTTATTTTACCTGTATCTGTCTGCGTTTAATCTGTACCACTGTCTTGTGCAATCACATGTAAGTCCTTCTTTCAGGGGACACAGAATTCCTTTCAGCTTGTTTGAAGCTTTTTTCATGTTCTGCTTCTCTCAAAAGTGCTCTCCATTTCTGTATCCTCACCAGAAAATAATATCCATGCTCTAAAGTCAATGGACTCTTCAAAATTGTTTCTTATTACACAAAATTGAAAATAACTTTTTATTACAATTGATTGAAATTGGACCATTATTCATAGTTATCCAAGTTAGGGGAGTGAAAATATAGGTTGAGTTAATAAATAGCTAATATGGTCCTTTTGAAGAGTGTTATGACTTCAAGCATCCACAGATTCTTATACAAAACAGCTGTTGAAAAGACTAACCATAAAACTATCAGTGTTTACAAGATTTTTACTATGCAAACTTAATGGTTCCCATGGTTTTAATGCACTGCAAAATAGTCTTTCCTATTCCATATGAACACAAAGCACATCTCCCTAAAGGGACTTTTCTTCCTACAAGCTATCAGTGCAATCAAAACTAGTGATGCATTTTATTACATTACTGCTTCTTGAAGAAATGTGTTATTGTAATATTTCTTAAATATTTCCTGCTGGCAATGCAAAAAATAACTATCTAATAAAATTTAGTAGTGTGTTCTTGCAAACATGATTAAAAAATGTATAGTAGACTAGCAAATAATTTTTTTTTAAACTTACCACTAAAAAATAATATCTCAGGGCTCAACTACTGAGCTTCTACCACCCTGTTTTTACCTTGTGCATCTCTCACATTGTCCTCAGAAAAATATGTGCAGGAATTTCTTGCTGAAATTCGTAAGAAAGAGCTTTGAAGTCTGAAATAAGATGGGTATGTCCGCTGTACTGCATATATAAAATACTTATACATATATATATATAAACACTGTATAATTTAATGTTGCACTAATGTATAATAAACAGCTTTAAAAAATTTGGTGATGAAAATCACTAGGAGAAGAGATAGAACTTCCTCAAACATAGATTATTTTTAAGAATAAAAAGCAATGTGAATGTTAACACAGGTTTATTTTAGCCTACTAAGATTTATCTCCCTTTGTAGTATCTAGTCTCAATAGAAATAAAGGATTAATCTAGAGAATAATTGAGAACGGGAAACCAATTTGGAGCATCTGATGTCATGCATGCGTTGGCAAATAGCAATACTATTTTCTCTTACATGTACAAGCAGATTTGTGCAGCAAAACAATTGTTGCTGAGGACTTGCTGTTCACAGTATGTATATTTATAGAGTTTTTATTTCACAGTATCTCTAGTCTGGCCTTGAGTTTGCCTGTTAGTATTTGGAGGGCATAGGCACAGTTCTGTAGTTCATCTTTCAATTTAGTTTAATCTATCCAGTCTGCATGTTCTCAGGATGCTCCACAAAGTGTTACAAGGGAGAACAATCAAGACATTCATTTCCAAAGCTGCCTCTTACTTATTACTAAAATACTGATGTAGATGCATTTTGAATTTCTGAAAAGTGCAATTTTGGTTCAATAGCTAAGGAAATAGTTTAATACAATAACATGCAGGATAGTGTATTGGGTTTGCATGGCAAAGTGTTGGTAGAAGTGGGGGTACAGGGGTGGCTTCTGTGAGAAGCTGCCAGAAGCTTCCCCTCATCCAACAGAATCAATCCCAGCCGGCTGCAAGATAAATTTGCTACAGGGCAAGGCAGAGCCCATCAGTGATGGTGGTACCGCCTCTGGGACAAGAGATTTAAGAAGAGGAAAGGGCTAAAAACAACCTGCTGCAGAACTGCAGTGGGAGGAGTCCAAATATGCAAGAGAAACAGCCCTGCATGCGCCAAGGTCATTGAAGAAAGAGAGGGAGGAGGCGCTCCAGGCATCGGGGCAGAGATTCCCCTGCAGTGGTGAAGCAGCTGTGCCCCTGCTGCCCCTGGAGCCCCATGACAGCTCCATGGTAGAGCTGAGATCAGCCTGCAGCCCCTTGAGAACACCACACTGGAGCAGGTGGATGCCTGAAAAGCCTGTGACCTCTTGGGAAGCCCACACTAGAGCAAGCTCCTGGCATGACCTGTGGCCCCATGGAGAGAGGAGCCCCAAATGGAGCAGGTTTGCTGGCAGCACCTGTGTCTTGGTTTAATAAGACAGAAGTGTTTTGCTAAGGAGGATGAGTTATGAGGAAAAGACCAAACAAAAAAAAACTCCTCCCTTTAAGCAATTGTAAGTCTGAAATTAAGAGGCTCCAATTGAGAAAGTGTGGAGAAAAGAAAAAATAACAGCCCTTTATTAAAAGATCTATTTGTACTGGCAAAACAACAACAACAACAAAATACAGAGGAAAACAGACCCCACCAAACAATAGTCCTATACCCACCAAGAGAAAAAAAAAAGAATTCCCTTAAAAAAAAGGTAAAACCATTCAGTTTGTGCCTTTGGCCCAAATCTAACCACAGTCAGCAGGGGGCGCTGTTGGATCACTGGTGGAGCAGAACCTGCAGTGCTCTGTGCTGGCCGGCAGGGGGCGCTGTT
>VZRE01001223.1:39421-92444 GCA_013396775.1 Cephalopterus ornatus
CCCCCCCTCACAGCAGCAAGCAGGGGGAAGGGAAGGAAAGATTCCTGCCCAGTTTTCAGCACACTTGAAAACTATAACAACCTGTGACTCTGTTGGGGACCCAGACTGTTCCAGAAGGACTGCACCCCTTTGAAGGGATCTGTGCTGGAGCAGTTCTTGAAGAACTGCTGCCTGTGGGATGGACTCACATTGGACAAGTGTGTGGAGGACCGTCTCCTGTGGGAGGGACCCCACACTGAAGGGCAAGAGTGTGAGTTCTTCCCCTGAGGAGCAGGGAGAAGCAGAAACAAAATATCACGAACTGACTTCAGCCTCCATTCCTCATCCCCCTTCAGTGCCGGAGGGGAAGAGGTAAAGAAAATCTGGACTATAGTAAAACTGGGAAGGAGGGGTGGGTGGGAAGATGTTTTTAGATTTGATTTTTTTTCATTCCCTTACTCATTCCTGACTTGATTGATAATAAATTAAATTAATTTTTCCCCCAAGCAGAGTGTGTTTTGCCCATGGTGGTAACTGGGGAGTGGTCTCTTTTTGCCCTTATCTCGACCCATGAGCCCTTTTTTATATATTCCTTCCTGGCCCAGTGAGGAGTTGAATGATGGAGTGGCTTTGGTGGGTACCTGGCATCCAGCCAGGGTCAACCCACCACAGAAGACTAACAGACCTAGATTAAATACAATGGGTTTAGTTTGGGTGGATGGGGGGGCTGGGGGGAGGTGTTAGTGTTTTGATTTTTGGGGTTTATGTTTTAAAGAGATGGATTTTGTTGTAACTAGAAGGAACTTTTTCAAGGGAAGAGCATAATCCAGTATAATAGCCTGGAATCTGTTCTTAAACACAAACTGGTTCCAGTTGGCTCTGGACACTAAGTTTCCCAGCTGTCCTTCTAGGGATAATTGGGCAATTAGCCTTTGTCTCTCACACTAATTACCAGCTCATCGTACCTGGATGTTTCTCAAAGGAACCCAAACTATCACAAGCAGAGAAAAGAGGAAAATAAAGCCTTTCATGAACATCAAATACATATATTCCATTTACCAAGCTACCCTCTCAGAACAGATTTCTGGTGAAGAAGCACACCAGAGCACTTGGCCAGAGGGGTCTACTGGGCAGTAAAGAATGACTACCTAATTAGATGTAACTTTCTACCATATGAAAATACTAGTAGCTCCTGATCCTGCACCAAGTCTGGGCAGAAACAGCTCATATGTAGATGGACGTGGTGACACTGCATGGGAGTGTGTGTTTAGGTGTAGTGATTTAAGACTATTCAAATACAAGTCTGACAATAGAGAGTAAAATAGAGGGGTGGAAAAAGCAGAGTACATGGTATTTCTTCATAGATATATGTGCATCATTCCCTGTGGAGCTAAGAGAAGCAGCTATTATTGCAGAGAGAAAAGAGAAAAAGAAAAAAAATGAAGCCTTCTTTCTCCTTGTCTCCCTGCACACACCCACCGAAGACACTGTTTGGGAATCCTTATAAGCTGATGAGAAAAAAAGAAATTGTCAGAAGGAGCAGGCCCTTCCTAAAAATTTCTGACTTTTCCCCTTTTAATTCTTAATTCCCAGAAATAATTGGGCAGAAAATGTTAACTGTACACAAGTATTTTACCTAATATCACTTACTTTTATAATGCAGGGCATGTAGCTCTACAGCATAGATAGGCTTTTGGAATATTACAATAAAACTTTGTTAATATCACAGAGATGTGCATAGGGACATTGTTCACATCAGGTACAAAAAATATTAATAAATACATTGGCTAACCTTTGTTTGTCTTTAAGAAAAACAGAATTCTTTCATGGTTTTCTTCCCACATTAACTATATGGAGCTTATATTGTATATCTGCCTGTATTGCACAAATGCTGTGAAAAGTAAGTCAATTCAGCTTAAATTTTTCTATTCTTCCTGAACCAAGGGACTTTTTATTTGCCTTTTTTTTTTTCTTTGAAGTCTGCACTTCAGATCTTCGGAATGCTCCACTATGCAACAGTGGTTCAATAGCATGATATACCCCTGCAGGGTAAGACTAGTTGCATGCTTCAACAAGTAGAACAGAGGAGAGGAGCTCTCATGGAGAGTACTGTGGATTTCATTGAGTGGCTACAGACAGAGTTCAGCAACCCTTGTGCTCCTTGAGGAATGCATTGCAGAAGCTGATGAGCTTTTCTATAAATTTTATAGACTGCTGAGGTGAGAGTGGAGAGAAGGGGTCAGCTTTTCTAATGTTCTTCATGCTGTTTTGCTGCCGAGATTGCATTCAATTACTTGGTTTGCTCATTGTAAGCCAGTGGGCTGAAACATGGGTGAGGTCATGGTTTGTAATAGTATATGGATCAATGCTTGCCATTTAGAAACTGGGCAAATTGGGTTAAAAGGCACTACAAAGTATGTGTCTGACAAAAATGGAAGGCATATTTGCTCTTATTTCCTCTAATACCAATATAGTGAATATTTTTGTTGATTGTGTTTTGTGGTTTTGGTTTTTTTGGAAGTGATGCCATAGAAATAGAGCTGAATAATATATGGTATGCTTCTGTTTAGCATAGATACAATTAATGTATAATGGAGACAAATAAGAGAAAACCCATTCTGTAGGGCTTCCCTAAACAGAACAAACAATAATTTTGTGGCATTATGATCTAGATCCCTGTCAGAAATTCTGACAATGTGGCAATGTTAAAGAAAAAACAAAAACCCAAACCCTGTTATGCATTAATTTTATTTTGATGATAGAGTAGAATGGAACTGAACAGAACTGCCTGAGTTGGAAGGGACCCAAGGATCACCAAGTTCAATTCCTGGAAGTAAATAGATATATTTTATCTTTTATATTCAATCTTCTGTGAATGTTACAATTCATATTTGCTATACTATTCTTTAGACTTCCTACTGTTTTTCCCATTGAAAAGGGCTCCAGAATTTTCACAGTAGCTGTGATTCTGCATATTTTCCTCTTTTATACTTTTTCATGTTTTGGTGTATCTTCTTAAAGATCACACACAACGTTAAAGGAAACGGTGTACCATGCATTTACACTGGAGCAACATGATATTTTCTGTTTCTCTTTTCCTTTTTTAATAACTTATAATCTATTTGCCATTTTGAGTGCCATGCAACACTGAGCTGATGTTCTCCGAGATCATAATCACTCAGCATAATTACTGAGAATATCACTGTATAGATCTACTTAGAATACATTTATTCAAGTACATCTCTTAACAAGGATTTTTGTCTGCTCATTTTGCTACTCAGTATCATGAGATTATTCTGAAATCTTCAGTCCACTTTAGACTTGACTATCCTCAGTAATACTGTATCCTTTGTAAGACAGACACATGATCATTTTATTCACTCCTTCTCCCAGGTCAGCATATTGAACTGTGCAGGCTCTCATGCAGATTCCTCAAACCCTTATAGCTAGTAGCTGGCACAGTGTTGCATTCTCTTTGTTTCCCTTTTGAGAAGGGAGCTACATCTGATGATCAAAATCTGTGGTAGAACAGCTTGCTTATTATTCACATAAACACTTCTCACTTACTGCTGTAGATGTAATTCAGAGACATGTTAGTAACATGGACCTCCAGGGAAACAAGGCTGTTAAAACTGTACATAAATAAATTTCAATGTTATATGTTGTGAATTTCATTCATTTCATGTGATTATTGAGAATTCTCTGAGAAGATTCTCTGTAACAATAAACAAATATAAATGTTGTCTTGATTTGCGGAAAACTGGTTGTCAGTCTCTCCAAGGCTATCTCGAAGTTTCTGCTGATTTAATAATTTTAATCGCTTATTTCCAAGTCAGGCTTCTGAAAGTGAGATCAAAATCAGCCACTTTGTTGTTGCAACTGGGTATATAATAGTTCATGTCTAAATGATGCTCCCAAAACATGGTGACAGAGGGGTAATAGGGCAACCTATTAATAATTATTTATGTGATTGTATCTTGCTTCTAGAGCTTCTCAGAAAATTTCTCCAATATGCGATTTTTTTCAAGTTTTGTTTTGTTTTAATCAGTGGCAGTACAGTGAAAATCTAGCAGTGTCTCAGTCAATAAAAGTAGCATTACACTCAAAATTAGCTTGTTTCCTCCTGGAACATTCAGTAAATGCAAAGGTCTGTGTTTTGTATACTATCTCAATAACAAATGAGGTGGGTATATATCAGTTCCCATCATATTTTGTGAAAATTTTCAAGACCCTTAAGGTATATCTGGAGCATTGTGTTGAATTCTTGTTACCACAGATCAAGAAGGACAAAGAGCTACTGCAGAGGGTCCAGCAGAAAACACAAAGGTGATTAAGGGACTCAAGCATCTCTGTTATGAGGAGAGCCTGTGGGAGCTGGGCCTGTTTAGTCAAGAAAAGAGATGACTGAGAGGGGACCTCATTAATGCATATAAATATCTCAAAGGTGGGTGCCAAGAGGATGGTGCCAGACTCTTTACAGTGGTGCCCAGCAGCAGGATGAGGAGCAATCGCCACAAACTAAAACATGAGAAGTTTCACCTCAACATTAGGAAGAACTATCCTGTGATTCTGTTAATCTATGATTCTGTATTCAGAAACTAGATTCAACATCTCACAATTTTTAAGCAAAACATATCAGCTGCTCTAAAGTTTCTCTTCTTTTTAATTGTTTGAAACAAGTCATTAAACCAATATTCATAAATGTCTGAACTTAAAATTGCTTTTTAATGTAATAAGTTGTTTAATTACATAAATCATTCTCATACCCATTTCAGAGTTAAGATGCTCATTGGAGAAACATATGTCCTTGGCAATTTATGTATAAAAGCATTCTTTTCAAATTACAAAATTGCACAAAATGACAGTTACTCAGATTTCCTTCATTTCATCTATCAAACTGGTGAAAATCAAGACCTACTTCACTGGAACCAATGAAGCTAGATTACATTGCTATGATATCTTGTTAAATGAAAAAGAGGGAAATCTTCCTTTTCACAGTGGCAGAAATTTAGGCTTAGGTTCAAGTATTGCAACCTCATTAGTAATAATGGAATTCCCAAGGAAATTCATAGCAGAATATCCAGAGTATCAGTGGTCCATTACGGATAAAGGCTTTTAAAATGCTGGTATATTTGTGCAGAATTCCCATTAGAAACACAGTAATGTGTGACACTATTTACCTCCTTCAAAGTTAAATTTTTATCCTTTTTTTTACATTTATGGCAGTACATTTTATCCTTGAAAATATGAATCCTTTACCTTACAGGCCTGCAGCACCAGCCTTCTTCAATGAGAATGTTTCTGGTAGCAAGCCAAACTACAGTACTCTCTGACTGTTCTAGATGGGAGCAAAATAATGCAAATCATGAATTTCCCTTTTTCATAACAGTTGAAATAGATGGATGGAGGTTATCTGAAAAACTGAAACAGAGATCTCTAAAAATAATGCATCAAAGTTTGCTTTGTGCTTCTTTCTTTTCTCTGATTTGTTTTTATCACCCTTTTGTTAGCGCAGAACAAAATGTGGTGTTTCCTTCAGGGTACTGTGACTACAGAAGAAATCAAGCGTGAAAAATACTGTTACCATCTGATAAAATTCTTGTTAAACTGAGGGTCATTTATATCATAACCCATTATCTCTTGGCACTTGAACTTTCTCATCCTGAAATGGCATCTTGGCAGCAATGCTAGTTATTAGATGATCAAGATTGATACTAAAAATGATAGTCCTCAATTTCTGATATCGACATTCTGGACTATGATTAAGAAGATAACAGAGAAATTACTTGAAATTCTGCTAGGGCCATGGACAGATATTTCAAATGGGGAGGAAAATAAGTAATATAAAAATGAAGTGGTAAGAAAAATTACATGCTGAACAAGAGAAGGCATTTACGGGCCAAGAAACACATCTCATGTAATAGAAAATGCAAAGATAATAGTCCTTCTATCTGAAGAGCTACAAGAGATGAACGGATTAGAACTCACAGACTTCCCTCTAAACATTGACAAAAATGTCATAAAAACACAGTTTTGAAACAGGACAGAAAGAAAAATTACTAAATGTTATATTTTCTCAGAATTTTATCGCAGAAAAAAAAGTTACCCATTGTGTGCCATTTACTGTGCTGATTATTTGCTATGGTCCTGATTTCAAGACTAACTTACAGAACATTTTCAGTTCAGGTGGGAAATGTGGTAATAAGATGTCCTATGGACAAGAAGAATCAACTTCAGCGATCTTATTCTTAATTAGGGTATTCGTAATTTATAGGCCACATCATTAAATCATGTTTAAAAATTTCAGTTACTTTTATTTGGAATTCTGTGTTCTGTGCCAGCAATAGCTGGGCCTGACCATGGTGTTAAAGTGACTAAGGGCGTGTCATACAGATATTATTGTATGAACATTGGTTTAAACTGACTATTACTCTTATTGATTTACATCATTCAGACTAGGATTATTTATACTTGATTTCCACATTTCAGCTAAAACATTGTAAATGTTGTTAGTTGTTCAGGAAAGGGATTGAAGAGCAGTAGAAAAACTGTCCATATCCACTGAAACAACAAACTATTGAATGTCCTTTCCTTGTTCCTGTTCTTTCACTTTCTTTGGGCTTTGGAATGTGGCAGAGATGTTGGATATGTTTAGACTGTTTAAATTATTTAAAATATTTGAATAAATTTAAATTAAATTTAAATTAAATGTAAATATTTAAAATACAGCTTTTGCACCTGTTTTACAGAGGCTTGGTAATTTATAGCTATGGTTTTTATTTTATATGTGATAGATGATAATGTGTATAAGGAAATAGATATCTGTCTTTAGCTATTGATTAATTATGATTTTTGAGGTCAAAAGGTATCTTGAGGCCTCCAATGCATTTATTGTTTATATTTGAAGATGTCCAAGGTTATAAAAGATAGCTTAGATGGGTCATTTTGCAACATTCAACTTTCCTTCTATTGCAGTGCTGTGACATTTGGTGTGAGGGACAGCCGCAGGAGACCACTGTCTAGATTTGAGGGAAATGTGATACAGTACCAGATCATATTGCCCAATTTTTTTTTTATTATCCTTGGGGAAAATGCAGTTTTTATTACAAAAGCAGATATTTTATTCACACTTCTTATTCATCTTTGAGAGATGCTTTTGTCAAGCCAGAATTTAACTCTTTCACTGACTGACTGCACAAGTTTTGAACAACCTGTTATGAAAAACAGAAAACAAAATTAATACTTTTCTTAGTATATTACTATTCTACATGCCCTTCTAAGCAACCATGTTAAATTCTGCTTTTCTCAAGAAAAAAAAAGGAGCACAAAAGGCAGAGGCTGTCTTCCTCTATTGCCTCACATCCAAAACTCAGAAAGATTGTTCTTAAATATTAAAAGTCACAGTAAGACAGCCAGAAGGAATAATAAGAAAAATTTTCACAAAGACTTGAATGTGGAGACTTGGGACAGTGTACCATGGGAGGGAAGCAAGATGGATGAGTTCCAGAAAGGGAGAAGGAGGAAGGTGTGGAGGAAAACAGAAGAGGTATTTGGAATGGGAAGGAGCCATTCTAAAAACTAGCCAGAAGTAGAAGGGAGATTATGAGGAGAAAAGATTCAAATAAGAAATTGTGATGAACAGGTTTGGAGTATAATACTGTAAGAAGCAGTAGATAAGCTATCATGTGTTGCCTTAAAAAAAGGTTGAGTGCTATTATGCAAGACATCCGTTAGTAATGAAAAAGATAGTGTTCTCTAACCCCTGGGCAAGAACACTGACTAACATGCTGTGCCCAGTGTGATGTCTTGCTTTTCTTCATGATCTCTCTTTAATGTTTATAAATGTTGGAAGGCCTTCAGAATGCCATGTAATTCATAATCCGCATGTTGGAAATTGAACCTAAAAAACTATTGGATTCTACATTTTAAGTAAAAGGTTTTCTTGGGTTAGTCTACTTTTTTCACTTTAGTTTAAAACAGTACACAGCTACGAATATAGATTAGTATCACAGGAACAATCTACATATACAAGATGACTTTTTGTAATAATTATGTATAGATGAGGAAATTTAAACTAAGTAACTTTCCTATAGTTCGTTTCTATGAAATAAAAATTTATCCATATTGAGGACCTAATCCTCCTTTAAAGTATATATCATTAGTTATTACTACTAGTGAGGAGCTGGAGATCAATAAAAACGAGAGAAATCGAAACTTTAATTCTTTAATTTAATTCTTTATTCAGTCTGAGATATACATTCAGAAAAATACTTATGCAAATGCATAAATAATTGCATGGGTATGTCTACTAATTCTAGATTTACACAAATGATAAATTATTCCAGAAATTATAAATTGCAAGTGCCTTCATGGTCACATTTTATCCACATCAGGGTTGTATTCTGAGGTGGATTGAAACCTGACTGAATGGCCAGGCCTGGAGAGTAGTGATCAGTGGCGCAGATTCTAGTTGGAGCCAGTAACTAGCAGTGTACACCAGGGCAGGGGTCAATGATGGGGCAGAGTGTACCTGCAGCAAGTTTGATGATGATCACAAACTGTGAGGAGTGATACAGCAGAGGGTCATGCAGCCACCCCAAGAGACAGGGGCCAAGAGAAAGGGGCCAAAATAAACCACAGGAAGAAAAAATGCACCTAGGAGGAAGAACATGAGGCACTGGTGCATGCTGGGGGCTGTCCAGGTGGAAAGGAGCTTGGCAAAATAGGCCCTGGGAATCCTGGTGGACACTGAGTTGAAGGCTAATGGTACCCTGGGCTACAGTAGACAAAGTACTAATAGCAGGTCATGGAATGTGCACCTTTCCATCTCCTCAGCACTGGTGAGGTCACACATGGAGTGCTGTGTCCAGTGCTGGGCACCCCAGTACAAGAGAAATGTGATCATACTGGGGAGAGTCCAAGTAAAGGCCACAAAAATGATTAATGGCATGTCTCCCATGAGGAAAGGCTGAGAGAGCTGGCACTGTTCATCCTGGAGAAGAGAGGGTTCAGGGGGATCTCATCAATACCTGAAGGAGAGAGCAAAGAGGACTGAGCCAGGCTCTTTTCGGTGGTGCCCAGTGGCAGGATCAGAGAGAGTGGGCACACACTGAAACACGGGAGGTTCCCTCTGAAAATCAGGAAATACTTTTTTTTACTTTGAGAGTGACTGAGCACAGGTACAGGCTGCCCAGAGAAGCAGTAAAATCTTCTATCTTTGAGATATTTAGAAGCCATCTGGACATAGTTCTGGGAAATTGACTCTAGGTGGCTTGGACTCTAGGAAGATTGGATACCATGACCTCCAGAGCTGCCTTCCAAACTCAGCCACCCTGAGATTCTGTGAATTTGGGCTGTTTCAAAGAGGAAGTGATGAATTAATGATAAAAAAATTTATGTGAGAAGCTACATTTCCATGCTGTAGAATTTTTCATATAATCCAATGTAGAAAACAGTACATTGGTTGAGGTAGAAAAGAAGGCTGGAGACAGCATTTGAACATTTTTATTATTGCATTGTCCTTTTTAGGTCTTAAAATGAAGAAAAAACATTTCAATCAAAATATAATACCTTGGCTTCCACTTATGCTTTCCAAATGGCTTGTATTCCTTTTTCTTTATTTTATTTCTCTCTTTTTTTTTTTTTTAGAAAAGTTAGCTCCACATTTAAAATAAGTCTGTAGATGTAAACAAATCTAATTGGAATAACAATGGTAAAGCAGTTCACTGCTAGGTTTTTCACCCTAGGACATATGTCCCAGTTTTTTAATTGAAGAAGGCTCGGACGGTACAGAAACTACTAAATTTCCCTGCTTATCAAAATCAAAAACCTCTGTTCTCACTTTAAAAAAAATCACATATCATATTAATATTTTATATTTATAGCAACCTACTGCATTCAAATTTGTTCAAGATTGTGAATAAGTCTTTGAGGCTATATTTCCCAGTATATATTTGCATTTTACAGGCAGACACTAATAAAGAAAAAATATATTCACATAATTCTCAAATGTTCTTATAATGCTTACTGTTTGGTGCATTAAAATTTTAAATGCAGATTGCATAAGGAAATATAATGTCTGAGAGGAAGCTATTGTGGTTGAAACAGGAGCATAGGATTTGAGAAGTGATTCAGAAGTCTCATGCAGTTTTCTTAAATGTTTTCTTTGTAGCACTGCTTTAACGTACAGAGTTGTGCAGTTGATTGCGTCTGTTAGAGTGAATCAAAATAGCCTGCTTTGTGTATCTGCAACACCTCAGTTTCCTGGTACCATACCTTGAATACATTATTAGTCCTTGAGTAATTCTGTGAAATAGAGAATGGACAAGAAAATGCAGAAATCTTGATTCTTAAAGGATGCCTGTGGTGGGGCGTGCATGGGCATTACAAACTATTACTTGTATCACAGAATCACAGAACGGTTGGGGTTGGAAGGGACCTTTGGAGATCACCTAGTCCAAACCCCTTGCCCTGTTGCTCTCAGAAGTCAATACATAGTGACTCAGCTATAATTATTGAGTAACCTTGCCACTGTAGGGTTTGAATTCCCTCACATAGCAAAAGCTATGAACTATAAACTTTGTCTGTTCCATGTATAGCTTTAATGGAGAAATTACAGCAAGCTATTAAGCAGCACATTGTCCATTGCCCAGCTCTCCTATAAGCACTCTCCCTTACTCAAAAAGCCCACTTTGGTGTAGCAGGGATCAGTCAGCAGTATTTAAACGTCCCATCACTGCAGAATAGGTAGGCAGCATCTGCTTATATGTGATCAAGCTGTTATTTTCAGTAAGCAGGTGCATGACATGTAAAGATCAACGGAATACAATGGATTGTCCATACAAAGTTGATAAAGAAATGGATGACCAAGCGAAATAAGCTTACTTGCATTATATAAGGATACATAAATCAATAAAATAATTGAAAGATATAACAACATATTTTATTCTCAGCCTTCTTCCAAATTCTTTTCTTATCTTGCAAAATGCAATTAGGAAAAAACATTTTCTACACAAAATAGAAGGAAAATTATACCAGTTTCAATAGCATTTCAGAAAAGTGTTGTAGAAATAATAGGAATGTAGCACTTCTAGTGGCATATATAATTAGAATTCTGAGCAGAAGGACTTCATACTAATTTGAAAAATAAATAGCTGTTTATTTCTATGCTACTGTTCCAGCTGCTTCAAACAATTTGGCAATAATGGATTAATAATTACATTGATCTTACATGTCAGCTGATGTGAGGGAAATATTTGCATTTCTAAATAATGTATGCATAAAAGTGGTTACACAAAACTCAGTCCTGTAGAAATGGAAATACCAGTCGCCTAATGCACATTACAAATAGGCAGATCTTCAATAATATGTTGACTGCAGTTCACCTTTGGTAATTTTACAAATCAACAACCTTTTCTTACATAGGAGGAAGATTTTATTACTTTGTTAGCTTTCAGTATTTCCTTCACCTAGGAGGCTGTTCCATTAACCTATTGTTTTGAATTTGAAGCAAACTAAACCACAAAAGAAAATTAGATCCTATTTCATATTCTCATAGGGCACTAATTGCTTCATCCATAACCCACCATCTGTTTCCAAAGTCCTAACCTAATAAAAAAAATAAATTTGAAAGGTGTTGAGTCTGTCCATGTATTCTGTACTTCACACTTAAAAGAAACTAATTTATTATTGCCAAAACTTTTTTGGAGTGTCAGAGAGGAGAAAGAAAAGCTTGATAAAAGGCAGGATATTTTGTCATGAGTGGCAAGCTTTGCCAAAAAATATAAGCCACTGATAGCTAAGATATGAGATATTTTAATGAGAAGTATTAGATCACCTTAATATAAATGTCATTATCATTTAGTTGCTGGAAGGAGAGCTGATGCAACAGTGAATTGTCATAATTCATTTCAGTCTGAAAACTAATTTGAAGTAAAACTTGTTTCAATTTCTTTTCAGATCACTTTCCATGAACAGTTAAGTAGTCAAAGTATATGAATGTAGGACCTAGTTCTTCTTTCACTTACTTCAGTTTTCAGCCTTGTGATTTAACTGGCTTCATGAAAGATCCTCCTAGTTTAACATAAAAGAAAGGAGAATCAATTTCCAAACTGAAACCATGTGTGTGGAAGTTAAGTGTTTACTTATACAATTTGTGAACTTTTTTAAAAAAATATTATGTTAACTTACATTATTGGGATATTTTCAAAGTATTCTCATGAAAAGGTGAATCAGAATTTTTTATTATTATTATTATTATTGCTTATTACTGTCTGCATTTTACAGTCAATAGAAGAGCAGAAGTTTGAATAAATTACCTAGCATGACTCTTTCTCATTCATCTACTTTTTTTGTTCCCCAGCTGTTTCATGTACAAGGGTGATCCAATTCTTATCACTGTTCAGCTCTGTGGCCTCTCCCACTGCTTCTGCAGTGAGCAAAGTTTGACTTCCTTACTATTCTACTCCACTGTCATTCCTTAAACACAAATATTTCTATAAGTGCAGGTGATGAGTAGATAAGAAGATATGTTTTAACTTATCAGATGTATTTCACATTGCTTAGCCTAAACGTAAGCCAAAAGAGGAAAAAAAATTGATCCGTACTTGAAAAGCTTGTAGGCTGAAAGAATCATGATGTCTTTCAGCTATGCAACTAAAAAGAAAGTCAAACACTAAAACCTAAGAAATCATATAATGCCGTCATCACTAAATCTGATAGCTCTTTAATTCCTTCTGAAATTTCATTTACAAGAGAGGCATTTTTCATCATTTCATGCGGAAGAAATCCATAGAAAATATTGGCACAGCCCTCCACAATGTTATACAACTCTATAGCTCCATAAACAGATTTAATGATAGAAGGTTATTATTTAGGGTAAGGGAGCCTGCTGAATGACACTCAGACTGAGGGTCAACAGCAATTTGGCACTTACGAAAACAGAGGTAGGTAAGCCAAGAATATCAAGGAAAGCAATATAAGCTGTGATGCAGCTCCCAAACAACAATAAAGAAGTAAATAAATTATGGTATGATACTACCTTTAAGAAAAGAATAGCCATTTTTCCTAGTCCACAAAACCTTCACAAGATATTTAAGAGGGAGAATAATGTTAATGATGAGTTCAAAGCAGAGTCAGTGCATGAACTATATTTGAACAACCTTAAGCATTCACATGACTAATTTTTACTAAGAAAGATAAGTAGCAGAAAGCATAAATAAGAAATTTATGCAGAAAATCCACCCAGGGTGCAAATGTCCCACAAGAAATTTTTATTCTTAATTTCTTAATTTTCTTAATTTTATAATATCTTGATACTCTTCATTTTATAATATTTATACTTATCTTCAGTATGGTCTGGCAATTATTGTCACAAGTTTAAATTTGTGTTAGGAGGTATTTGGTAGAGTCTTTCATGTCTTTTATAGGATCCACCTTGCAGCAAGTGATACCTGCAATAAAATACCTGCCTAAAACAGAGGATTGAAAGATTACTAAAGAGAAACATATGTACATGCAAGCAATAGTGGCTGCATCACTATACTCAGACTGAAATGTGATTAACACACCAAAATGATCGTGCATTACCTTCTTTATCAAGGTGTACCCCATGCACTAGGACCACCACCACCAAATTTTCTTGCAGCTGTAGGTGTGCCTTCTGATCTTGAGCATATACAGGTTGAAACAAACAAATGATTATTCAATATTAGTGCAGAACTAACAGTTGGACCCATATTTGGCAAGCGTTCTGGTAGCTGGGCATATTATCTCATCTCAGCTTTGTTAGTGTTAGGCAACCACAGTATGCCAGAGCAACCTCATGGTGTGAACAGCTCATGTCATCAGCTTTCCTTTAATGCCATGAACATATATAAAATTTCAACTTTCATCCGTTTTCATATATATATGATTACTTTTTGTCTCTTTAGAGAAACCCAAGCTTCAAGATCTTTTTGAGGGCATGGCTCTGAAACATGGGGAGCTGATCTCCTCAGAATACGGAACTCCAGAAGAGACTGTACATATAAACAGCCACATCCTGAACTGTTCAGAAAGTTTCAGTTCACTGCATCTGCATTTTTCTGTTGCTTTATCTCTGTCACTTCAAGGAATTACTCTCCAGGTGGCTACAGGTTTGCAGGGATGAAAATAAGATAGACACTTAAAGTGTGGCAAGAAGAAGTACAGGTTTGTTCTGATTTATTATGCTGCAGTTCTTATAAATGGTGTCTGCCCAACTGATGTGCTTGCTAGGAAGCATCTCCATACGTCAGTTCAGAGAAGCTTATTAGAGGTTATAGAGTACATCCTTGGAAGCTGCACTTAAAAAAGATTATTTGGAACAGTGAAAGAAAAATGATGACAGACAACCTGAGGCAAAGTTATTTCTTGAGCTCTAAGTATGGCTCACTAATATACATGTTCATGCCTAGTCATAAGGAGTCTCTTCCTTCCCTGAGATAGTACATCGTAAATTATTCAGCAGAAATCCAGTGGAATTGAACGACTATTCAGCCAGTGCCTTCTGGCCCCGCATTTGCACTGACTGCTCCACTTCATTCAGTTACAAGTGCTCATGAGGTGAAACCACTCCCGGCACTGACTTCTAAACCCTTTTGTGCATTGTTCTTATTTTTTTATCTCTAAATCTCAATTCAGATCCTCAGAAATAAGGATAAATGTGTTAATACAATCTAGGATAAAATATTCCAATTCAGGCATATAAGGATTTTGTCTTACCCTGCTCCAGATTTCAATTCATCAAAATGACATGGTGAAAGTTAAAGATGCATTTCACCAGAACTGCAAAAGAAATTTTTACATAAACACTAAAAGCGCTACTTCCACCTGTTTTAATTCTTTCACTTCTAATTTTTGGGATTCATGCCAAGACTGGCCAAACAGTTAACTACAGCATTGAGGAGTGGACAGTTTAATATTGAAGTCAATATTTTAAAAGTGGAGTAGAAGGAGAAAAAGTTGCCTTGGGATAATCAAAAAACACAATACCAGCAACAGCTGCCCCAAACAGAAATGGCTTATTACTAACTGTTATGCTTTAGTGTAAAATAATCCCTACACAAAACCATATTCGGTGGCAGAGGCAGGGTTTCAGCTCCAAATGCTTCTATAAATCAACTAAATTCCATGAACTGCTGGAATGTAAATGGGGAAGCTGACATGAATTACAGTCTAACAGGGGTATTGAATCCTTAAATGAACTGTACACTCACATTTTTAATGGCAGAACGCTGAAGCCAGGCATAATAAAAATAATTGAAATTAGGGTTTGAATACATTAATCTAGATGAGAAGTGCTTTAAAGAACAAGTGAAGCAGAAAAACAGCCAGAATGTATGTGGCATTTACTTGTAGATATCATATACTTCTGATATTATCAGTTACCATTAGTAAAATATGAAAAACTAGAAGGAAAAAAACTCACACTTGTAAAATATTTTTATTACATTGAAATGAAGGGGAAAAGCATGGAACTATCCCCTTGTAGCGACCAGTGATAACTGCATTCTGTCACAGGATGAGTCATTCCTTAGAGAGAGAGGTGAGGCAAAGAAATGGAAGGACCAAACGACAAAGGAGACACTGGTAAGCCATTAGGCTTGCTAGAATATATTACAAGATGGCAGAAAAGAATAATAAGGACTTTCTTAGTTCAGAAGCTCTAGCGTGAACAGAGATCCTCCTCAAAACACTACTGTCTGCAGCAATAAAATCACTTACAGCCACACAGGAAACAGAACTGATGATCGATACCATTCAAAACCAGAAAGATCATCTGAAGTGAGCCTTGTTGCTGAAGACTGACAGGGTGGCTGTATTTCAGGTTTAGATTTAAATGCCTGCATTAAAAAAATTCTTTATAGTCTTTCAGACATCCTTTAGATTCAGCCCAACTGCTTTTCTGTAGCCTGAGTCTGTATTTTAGTTTCAAAGCAGTTCACTTCTTTGCTGTCTCAGCAAAGAAGCTGTTGAGAAGCAATATTATAGCAGAAAGACACACTATATAGTGCTAAGAAGAGGCCTGTGTGTATGTATCCATATACATGCTTCTGTTTCTTAAATTTTCCCTGCCCAGAAGACACTGTCAAGGGCAAGATTTCCTTTCAAATTTCATACATTTTTATCTTTCATTACGGCTCTATGAATAGCCTAACCCTCAGCTGCCCTTAGTTTCTGATCTTAGAATAGCTGGTAGCTACATTATGAGAAAATCAGGATGTCAATATGTGTATTTCTTAGGAGCATTCAAGCCAGACACGTGATTTCTAATTTAAGGCTATCATGCTCTTAAAATAGAAACCTCCTCAAGCTCTGCCATATCTGAATAAGTAAATTGTTCAATTCACTTATTTCTAGGCTGACCTGACTGAGTCAGATATTTTAAGAATGTCAAGGAGGAAACAAAAATTAAAAATACTCTAACCCCTCCATGATACTACAGCACTGTATTTCAGTCTTCCATAATTTAAAATTAGAGCTTTATTGAACATGCATTAAACTTTCATTAATTTATTATATTTACAAACAAATATGTATCTACACTTAATAAAATGACCAGCAGAGAAGTTAGCCTCAGCATACAAACTATGAGGAGAGGTTCGAAATGAGAAAAGAAGTCAGGATAGTCAGGACGCCCGCTGTCAGTCACACTGACAATGTGGCAGAAAAAGCTGGGAACTGAGTGGACATTAAATCAGAGAAACAGAAGGGCTTGCGAACTAAAAGCATTAATCAGAAGGGAAAGAAGTAGGGTATCTGCTGCTCCTAGAAGTATGTAGAGTGAGACAGGTGCTCTCTGTATATTGTAGGAGCAACATAGAAAAGAAATTCAGGGTTGGTTTTTGTTTGTTTGTTTGTTTTTAATATATGGTAATGGAATACATTTGTGCGTTATTTTAGAATTAATGTTGTTAAACCATTATAGCAACAAAGCATAAGAGACAAAGTTTAAAGGGAGAACCAACTGAAAAAAAAGGATTTGACACACAGGGGACTTTTGTAAAAGGTCTGCAAGTCCAAAAGCTATCTGCTTTTCCCAGCTGTTTCAGCTGTTTTAATGAAATTGCTACCTTTCCCTACGAACTTTATCTTTGTAATATTATTGCCTGAACATCCTTGAATATGTATGTTTGAGAATCTTCTTGTAAAACTATTGGTTTTTCACAATATGCCTCAAAAAACAATATATCAATATGTCTGTTATAAAGAATATGCTCAAAGATTTTTTTATAAAATAGACATAACTGAGTCACACATATTTAAAATACCTTTTTTTTTCCTGAGGCCTAATGTTACTTGGAGTCTATAACTTCCTTTCTCATGTACTTGGGATACTTTTTTTTTAAATCAAGGAATTTCAGAAATTTTCAGAGAGCGCACATCAAAGCACAGCTCTTAAGCTCAATGTTTTATCATTGTTTGTGTATGCTATCATTTGATATCCCAAACCATAACAGGTTCTGTAGCAACACTGGACATAAGGAAGGAAGGTAACATATTGATCATAAATGACTCAATCAGCTTAATAACCTAGTTTCCCAGTTTATATTTATACACGCATGTGACAAACTTTTAAAGCAGGGAACCAAGTATTACAATAGTCAATATTTACATGTTTTTTTCTCAATTATAAGTTGAGTTGTGTTATAGAAAATGAACATTTTAAGTATTTTCTAGTTTTTAGGCTGCATCTCCAGCTAAACTAGACCTTTGTGTGCACATTGAAACATTTAGATGAACAATATTCTGAAGTGTTCTGAATTGTTATTGTAAATTCACTGTATTGAAAAGGAGCTAAAACCCGAAAATGCCAGTGGAAACCTTTTGGTACTTCAACTCTGGCAATTACTGCCATAAGCAAAGACAGATACATTTGTTTCTGCCTTCAGCTGCTGCTTGGAAATCTGTTTCTGTTTTTATTCACATATTTATAGATCTTTAGCTAAGTCGTTACTCTGAGTTTCCATAGTGATAACTGAAATATGTATTAACACCAAACCTCAAGGCATATTTATTGTTGGCAATGCTTCATAAATTACTTTTTTCAGGAGCAGCTTCTCAAAACATATTTGCTCAGTTCAGTTCCCCACTTGATTTGTGATAGATACTTTTGATATAGCTGTATTTATCTAGAAGAGATATTTTCCCCCCTGCAAGATTCAGTGTGTTGATATTACTTCTCTTTTTTATCTATACTATCAAATGATCTGAAGAGATGAAACTTCTGAATTCAGAATGTTATCTTTGAAATAAAATCACACTTTTAAATAGGCCTTACTTTCAATTAAACTTTCCTTAAATGAAGCATGATTAGTAAACAGTATAAAACACTGCAGATAGCTTATCTGTACTCAGATTCATGACTTTTTGAACAAGGAAAACCTATTTCTCTGGTTGCCATCAGATTAGAAAAGAGTCACCTGTTCATAAGATCTTACTAACCAGAAGACTGAACTGCAGCTCACAAGGTATACCCAAAACATCCTCTTCTGAAAAAAATTGTGGACCAGAATTTCCCAAACATTCTGTTCATGTTTCCCAATACACTTACTTGAATATTATCTCTGGGATGCCTTAATGTCACGGAAACAAAGAGATAATATTGAAGCAAAACAAGGCCCTGAAGAGTTAACTCAGAGTAACAGGCCTTGCTTTTAGCTGAGAGAAATAAAATCTAGGGAGTAGCTGGAGATGATACCATGCACCGCAGAAATGCTTACACACCTACCTAAAGGACATAGAAGATAAGGGGCGAAATAGGGGCTTGAGTCCAAAAGTCTTACAAAACCCACCGTGGAGTCAGCAGAATCGAGAGAAAGTTGAAAAGCTCACTGAAGATGAGGAGAGAAGACGACCCCTAACAAGGCCGAAGTAACAGGATCTCCCACCAAAGATCACCCCAAAAGAGACTCCGCCTCAACTCCGCCCCAACTCCACCTGTTATGAATATTATAATCTGATGTTGCAATTATATGAATATGCATGTAAAATGTTGTAATCACACACAGAAACTGTATATATTCCTTGATTTGTGCCAAGAACTTTGGAGCTCTTTGTCCAGCACGAGCTGGGGGTTCCCCAACGTTGCAATAAATACCTTTGCTGTTTAAAGGCGACAAACTCTGTCTCTAAACAGTTTTATTGCACCTTTTTGGGCATCAATATCAACTCCAAAATAAAGAGTTTGGGTTTTTTGCTTGTTGTGTTTTGGTTTGTTTTTTTTTAATAGATGTTTGAAAGTCAAATACACTGATAATCAGAGAGAAATGTTTTCAGGAAATGTCTGGTTGAATGACTAAACAAATTTCCTCTTCATTTCTGGTAATTGCTTCTATGAAGACAGCTGACTTAGAGGTTATTGGATGAAAATCTTTCACTGTTTATTTCTAACATACTCAGGGCTGGATTCTGTTCTGTACTAAAGAGAACTGTCATGAATACAAATACAAGGTGACAAATAATGACCAAAACAAGCCTAGAAAGTGACTTGAGCCTGAATTAATGAAAGTGCCTATGTGGCCCCTATTTTACTCTGTTTGCAAGCAGAAATGTCTTTTAATCTGTAATTTGCCTGCTGGGTCTGCTGTTCATTTAAAGAAGGAAGTGCTTACATTTGAAATATTGCATTCTTTGTTGAGCTCTTTTGGAAATCTGGTGCAATATAAAGTAGTCTCTTATCAACTGCAGGTGTCTGTTGTGTGCCGTAATTGTGTTCTCCCTTCTTATCCTCTACAGCCATCACCCATATGCTCACATGGCAACAACTACAAGCACAAAACATGCCTTTCCAGCCAGTATCTCGTCAAAACCATATCTCCAGGTTCCAACTGCTGGACACCCTTTTCCATTATCCTAACCTTAAATAACATTTTGTATTAGCTTAGCCTTTCAGGGTTCTTAGCATTTCAAATGTTTGGGTTCTAAATTGTGTTTTTCTCTCCATGACTGCTTAACAGTGGAGTCTCCTGCACAAGGAGAGTGCCCTCTGCAGTTATGCCTTATGCCTTGTGCAGCTCTTGTCATCCCAACTAGGATTAAGGGAGGAAATGTATGACTCCCTCTCTTGTTCCATGCTATCATACTAGCTCTCAGAGTTCTGAAGCTCAGGGGCTTTATCTCCAGAGCTGTATTTAAGCTCTGGCATTACCTTTGATCCTTGGCTATGCAATGCTGTAGATATGACTCTGTCTAGCCATGCATCATGCTGATCCCGACCCTGACCCAGTGTGAACAGGATGAAGCCAAGCCCAAGACTCTTCAAAGTGCTTTCACAATTGAGACATATCCAGAAGAAGCTGAGCTAGTGCTTTCTAGTAGCTTCTTGTGTCTGTATGAGGCAATGAGTCCTACATCCCAGACCTAGGTCAGTAGGAGGCAAGACTGTGGGGAAGCTGCCACTCTCCAGAGATTGCAGGAGCTGCCCCTGGTGAGCTGGTCATGTTCCATGCCTGGTGTGCAGGCTGGGAGTCAGTAACCTGCCTTAAGGATGCAAAAACAAGAACAGTCATCTTCGAGATGTGTGACGAAACAAAAGTTGAAAAAGTTGAAATATTAGCACTACCTCAGTTCTTTCCAACCATAATAGTTTGGGGTTTCACAAAGTGGAGTATAAATGAGACTACTGAGTAAAAAGTTGCATAGAACCATAGAATCATAGAATCGACTGTATTGGAAAAGACCTCCAAGATCATCAAGTCCAATCCTTGATCCAACACTGCCATGGTTACTAGACCATGGCACTAAGTGCCACATTCAGTCTCATCTTAAAAACCTCCAGGGGCAGTGAATCCACCACCTCCCTGGGCAGCCCATTCCAATGTCTGATTACTCTCTCCATAAAAAATTTCTTCCTAATATAAGTTTTCATTTAATCATGATTTACTGCAGTCCAACACACTCTCTGTGACACTGTAGAGATTAATTTTTAGTACTGAAAATATGGACTTGAATGTATTCACACACAAGCAATTGCTAAGGGGCAATGTATTCTTGGCAACTGCATGTTTGCAAACTTCTGTTTTCACTGAAAAAAATGAGGTAGCATGTTATTTTGTCATTAAGGAGTAAGCTACTTCAGCTTATTTCCTGGTTGCCATAGAATTACACGTTTACAGCTACCAATCTGAAGTAGCACTATCTAGTAACTTCCTACTACGTCTTCAAGTCTTCATAAATATTTTGATCCTCAAAACACCTGCTCCACTATTATCTAATACTGTAGGGACCTCTTTCTTGAAAGAAAAGGTGGACTATCTCTCTTTTTTTCCCTCCTTAAAATTAAAGTTCTCCAGAGTTCTCTCGCTGTGCTCAGTCAGAAGCAGAGAGCATAAGATCTACTGGCATCCTGAAAATAGTGCTTGCTGCAAACACAGTATACTAGAGAATGATACCATACTAGAGAATGCTGTGCACAAACTCAGGGGTGTCTGGGATGGAATTAGCTTTCTTCATGCAGTTCTGTCTTCTGGATTTACGGCTAGAACACTGTTAATAACATACGAGTGTTTTAGCTTTTGCTGAGTAGTCCTTTGCACATTGTCAAGACTTTCCCTGGTTCTCTTTCTCCTACACTAGGGAGTAAGCTGGAGGTGGTCACAAGAAAGAGAGGGACACAGCCAGGCCAGCTCACCCAAATTGATCAAAGGAGTATTCCACTGCACATAGCATCATGTAGAGCCATAAAAAAATAGTGGTCTGGTCTCTCCTATGTAGCTCTTGCTTGAAAACTGGTCGATCATTGATCTGCTTGTGCAAGGTGGTGAGTGACTTTCTTTGCATCACTTGTTTTGTGTTTCACCTACTTGTTTGCTGGTGGGTTGTTTTTTGGTTTTATTTTCTCTTTCCTTCACTTAATAGGTTTTGACTGAACCCATAAATTTCCCTGCTTTTACTCTTCTGGTTTTCTACCCCAACCCAACTGGGAGGAGAGTTAGCAAGTGTCTGGGGGATGCCTCATTGCTTATCTGGGGTGAGCTGACCACAAAGGGACAGTTGCTATTGTCTCTTAAACTAACAGAAGCACTTTTACTTCTTTTCTTATAAATGGACCTTGAGCATAGACTGGAAATTTGAACATTTAACAATTCCTTGCACCAAAAATTTTGCTCTTGTGTTTAAAAAGTAGCAATTTGCCACTAGACATCCAGTCTTCTTAGTCTGCAGATTCACTACAGTCAGTCTACCTACCCCAAGTCAGAGCATGAAAATATAAGATCTCTAGCATTTCTAAGGTAGGTCTCTGTAAATGAAATAAAAGACAATATTTCTCTTGAAAATATGGGGTTTTTTTTCAGAAAAAGGGACTTTGGCCAAAATGCTTTATTGTGTATATTCTTTGATTAATTAAAAAGGAGGCCACTGATGCAAATTAAAAGGGGAAAATGTTACAGGGGTATATAGAATAGAATAGAATAGAATAGAATAGAATAGAATAGAATAGAATAGAATAGAATAGAATAGGCAATATCAGTTGGAAATTACCTACAATAATCATCCAGTTCAACAGCTTGATCACTTCAGGACAGACCAAAAGTTAAAGCTGTTATTGAGGGCAATGTCCAAATGCCTCTTAAACACTGACAGGCTTGGGGCATTGAGCACCGCTCTAGTAACTTGTTCCAGGGTTGCTCCACACTCTTGGTAAAGAAATGCTTCCCAATGTTCAGTCTAAACCTCCCCTCGCACAGGTTAGAGCCATTCAGTTTTGTCCTGTCACTGGATCCCAGAGGGAAGAGTTCAGTACCTCCCTCTCCACTTCCCTTCCTCAGGAACCTGTAGAGAATAATGAGGTCACCCTCAGCTTTCTTGTCTCCAACCTAGACAAACACAGTGTCCTCAGCTGCTCCTCACAGGAAATCTCTTCTAGCCCTTTTCACCAGCTTTGTTGCCCTCCTCTGGATGCATTCAGGGGCTTTCAAATCCTTTTTAACTTGTAAGGTTCAGAACTGCACACAGTACTCCAGGTGAGGTGGCATCAACACTGAGCACACTGGGATAATCACCACTTTTGGCTGGCTAGTGATGCTGTGCTTGATGTATCTCAGGATGTGGTTTGCCTTGTTGGCTACCAGGGCACACTGCTGACTCTTACTGAGCCTGCTGTTGATCAGTACCCAAATCCCTTTCTGCAGTGATTCTCCAGTCATTCCTCTCCCCATTTATACTTGAGTCTGGATTTACTTTGTACTATGTGCAGAATGTGCAGAATCCATCTTTTCAACTTACTAAATTTAATCATAGAATCATCATAGAATCATGGAATCAGCTAGGTTGGAAAAGACCTCCAAGATCATCAAGTCCAACCCTTGATCCAACATCACTGTGGTTACTAGACCATGACACTAAGTGCCACATCTGGTCTCATCTTAAAAACCTCCAGGGACAGAAAATCTACCACCTCTCTGGGCAGCCCACTCCAATGCTTGATTACCCTCTCTGTAAAGAATTTCTTCCTAATATCCAACCTAAACTTCCCCTGGCAGAGCTTAAGACTATGCCCTCATGCCTTACTGATAGTTGCCTGGGAGAAGAGACCAACCCCCACCTGGCTACAACCTCCTTTCAGTGAGTTGTAGAGATCAGTGAGGTCTCTCCTGAGCCTCCTCTTCTCCAGGCTAAACAACGCCAGCTGTCTCAGCCTCTCCTCACAGGGATTGTGCTCGAGTCCCTTCATCAGTCTGGTTACTCTTCTCTGGACCTGTTCCAGCACCTCAATATCCTTCTTGAAATGAGGGGCCCAGAACTGGACACAGTACTCCAAGTGTGGCCTCACCAGGGCTGAGTACAGGGGAAGAATCACTTCCCTGGACCTGCTGGCCACTCTTCCTGATACAGACCAGGATACCATTGGCCTTCTTGGCCCACTGGGCACACTGCTGGCTCATGTTCACCTTCCTGTCAATCCAAACTCCCAGGTCCCTTTCTGCTTGGCTGCTCTCCGGCCACTCTGTGCCCAGCCTGTTGCACTGCAGGGGGCTGTTGTGGCCAAAGTGCAGGACCGGGCACTTGGCCTTGTTGAACCTCATCCCATTAGAATCAGCCCACTAATCATCGCTCTACTCCATGGAGATCCCTCTGCAAGGTCTTTTGTCCCTCAGAGTCAACACTACCTCCCAGTTTGGTATCATCAGCGATCCTGCTATTGGTGTGTTCAACTGCTGCATCCAAATCATGGATAAGTACATTGAATAGAACTGGCTGTAGAACTGAACCCTAAGGAACACCTCTGGTGACCTGTCACCATGTGGCCCCACTCATTACAGCACTTTGAGTCCTGACCTTCATCCAGTTCTTGACCCAGAGTACTGTGTTCATCTTATTCCTGGACAACTTGTCCACAAAGGTGCTGTTAGGGACGGTATCAAAAGTCTTACTTAAAATCCAGAAAACTATATCTACCACCTTAATTTCATCTACTAGGCTGACCATGTCATAGAAGGATATCAAATTAGTTAGACAGGACTTTCCTTTGGTGATCCCATGTTGACTGTGCCTGATTGCATTATTCTTTAAATGTCTTTCCATAATACCGAATATGATCCTCTCCATAATTTTTCCAGGAACTGAGGTTAGACAACCTAGTCTGCATTCCCTGTAGTGTATGTGTGCATGCATATGTATGTGTGTGTGTGACGAGGTGAGGAGTTACCCTTTAATAAGAAGAAATTTTCACAGCTTACGTTTATGTATCACTATTTAAGTAACAGAACAGTTTCTTTATTTAAATGCAAAGGAAGTAGCAATTTCCAAATATGGGTCAGAAAAAGATGCTGCAGAGATGTAAACAGTCATTCCTTTGTGCCTGCCTCACCTCTGCATAAAATTTTCTATTACTATCTTTTAAAATTATTCAGTGAATCAGGAATAGCCATTATCTGTTATTAAAATAACACTATTCCAGAGGTGTAATCAATATTATTTTTTGACAAACAAGTTGAAAATATATGTTCAATAGATGACAGAAGTCCCAGAAGAAATTTCTTGTCATGATATTTCAATATCATCCCAGTAACCTGGGATGATGGAGAGTTTTATAATTAATGTCAGTTATGCTGGACATACTCTGATAAGAAATGATGGGCTTGCCATTTACAAACATAAAATTTTATGAGCTGGAAATGAAATGCAGTCAAAACAGGCCAACAGACCAAGAAGTGATATAAGCTGTAATTTCTTGATAGTGTATCTTCTGCTGGTAAAGCAAAAATAGTTCCCAGAGGAGCTGAATAATGCTCTGGGATTGGCTAGGAAACAGCAAAATGACTGCAGCAATTTTCAGTGGGTTCAGGGATATGCATTCCTTGTTTGGAACACAAAAAGTAAAGTTTGGGCTTTCATTTTTCTATAGCTGGAGTATATATTCCCCAAATTTTCCCATTAGAAGTTTTCACAGAATTTCTGCAGAAAAATGTTGTAAAAAGAATCAACAGAGGATGCTGTAGCAACCTCTTGACAATGAACAGAAGAAAAGTTATAACAAAGGCTTTTAAATTTTTTCAGCATTAAGTTTTCAGGGTTTTTTGTAATTACTATAAAGTAACACGTTTCCTGTTTCCACATTTTCCACTGTACCTAATGAAAAGTCAGTTTCTTATGTCCAGAAAGGGACAAAAAATAATGTAATATGATATCTCACATCCAAAGTGTTTCATGAGAATAAAACATAAAAGAAAAATTCAGGAATGTTACTTAGCATTATGACACGTTACCAAGAAGAAGGAGGGTGATGCATACAAATTTGTTCCATGATGTTTGAAACCTAAATGTTATGAAATGCAGTATTTTCGTTTCAACTGGAGTGCAACATTAAAAATGTCTTTCTCCAAGGTCAACACATTTTGAATCTGTCATGAGAGTTGTTATGAAGATGAATGTTTTCACCTCACAAGAAAATTCACAAAGATAGAAATAACATTGCAGAAAAAGGTGAGCAACAAGGGCCAGATCTTCCACTAAGTGCTCTTTGCAGCACTATTGCTCTGCTGCCTTTTAAGTGCTGTTTGTAATTTGAAATTCAGAGGCTTCTAGAAAGGTGTTAAAATCATCCTGGATGCTTTAAAATTAGTTATTTATTCCCTAGTCCCTGCAGAAATGTAGCATGATCTCTGAACTCAAGTTTTGCCATACTAGCTTACTTTTCCTCTGTTTTTCAAGAAATTCATTGTTGATGAAAACACTACAGAATGGAATAGTTAATGTTGGTATGCCAAAAGTAGGTTTTAATAATTTCAATTTGGGAATCTGCATCTTATTCCTTACAACCTGATATAATTAATTTCTTCATATCTATGTTTTGAAACCACAGTATCACACATCTTAAATTCTCTTACTTAAACAGAGAATATATTTTAGGCACATTATATATTTTGGGCAAATGATCTTCTTTTCTACTATTGCAAAGCATTGTACTACAAACCTGGATCTTTACTAGAAATTATCAGTAAATAAGTTAAAAAATACAAAACAAAAAACAACAACAACAAATAAAATAAATCAAAATAAAATAAAATAAATTCTGCCACTTATAAAGAACTATTTTTCCTAAGAGCATGATATCACTTAGATATTCTGCAGGCAAGACAGTTGAAGCTGGGAATTGTCAAGTCTTTTTTCGAAATGTGAAGCAATTGGCACCAAAAGAGAGCTTATCAGGAAATACCTGTTATGTGTCATATTCTGGTAATCTACTGATCCACATCCAAACGTAATGTGGTGAGTTGACCTTGACTGAAAGCCAGGCGCCCACCCAAGCAGCTCTGTAACTCTCCTCCTCAGCTGGACAGGGGAGAAAAATATAATGAAAGGCTTGTGGGTTGGGATAAGGGCAGAAAGAGATCACTCACCATTTACCATCATGAGCAAAACAGACTTGACTTGGGGAAATTTAATTTATTACCAATCAAATCAGATTAGGGGAATGAGAAAAAAACCAAATCCCAAAGACAAATTCCCCCCAAGCTTCTCTTTTTCCTGGGATCAACTTTACTCATGATTTTCTCTACTTTCTCCCCTTCAGCAATTCATCAGCATCTCAGCCACTCCTTCGCCCTCAGGGAAAAAGTTCCTTATTGTCATGGGTTTCAAGTGTGCTAAGAACCGGGCAGGAATTTTTCTTCCCTTCCCCCTGCCTGCAGCTGTGAGGGAGGTTGAGTGAGCAATTAACAACATAAAGAAATTGGCCCAGACCTGACATTCCAAAGCTGATGGCCCTTGGAAAGTCTGTGAGGGGGAGGAGTGTCTTTTGGGCTTTTGGTTTTATCCCTCTCCGGGAGAGGAAGGGGTGAGGTTTTTGTTACGGGGGACAGAAGCAAAGTGTGGGTTGAAAAAGAAGCTCCGGAGTTTTCTGTCTTTGCTCTTAGCCTGATTACCTCGCTGCAGTTTTCTTCTTGTGAACACCATTGAAAGAAGGGACAATTATACCACCACCACGACAGACTGCGTGAGTTTTCTTGGGAACGAACCTTTGTTTTTCTTCCCCCTCTCCCCCCTCTCCCTTCCTCGGGGGTGGAGATCTCCATCCCTGGGCCCCTCCTGCAAACCCGGGGCCCCGCACAGCGACTGCCTGGTCCAACAGCGCCCCCTGCCGGCCAGCACAGAGCACTGCAGGCTCTGCTCCTCCAGAGATCCAACAGCGCCCCCTGCTGACTGTGGTTAGATTTGGGCCAAAAGCACAAACTGAACTGTTTACCTTTTTTTTAAGGGAATTTTTTTGAGTATAGGATTATTGTTTGGTGGGGTTTGTTTTCTCTGTGTTTTGTTGTTGTTGTTGTTTTGCCAGGACAAATAGATCTTTTAATAAAGGGCTGTTATTTTTCTTTTCTCCACACTTTCTTAATTGGAGCCTCTTAATTTCAGACTTACAATTGCTTAGAGAGAGGAGTCTTTTTGGTCTTTCCTCATAACTCATCCTCCTTAGCAAAACACTTCTGTCTCATTAAACCGAGACACTCACACTCTTTCCCTGCTCCAGCATGGAGTCCCTCCCCACGGAGACAGACTTACATGAACATCTCCGGTGTGAGTCCTTCTCATGGGCTGCAGTTCTTCATTAACTGCTCCAACTTGGGTCCCCCATGGGGTCTCAAGTCCTGCCAGCAAACCTGTTACAGTGTGGGCTCCATAGAGCGACAGGCCATGCCAGGGTCCTGCTCCAGCGTGGGCTTCCCATGTGGTCACACCCTCCTTTGAGCATCCACTGATCAAGTGTGGGGTCCTTCAGACACTGCAGGTAGATATCTGCTCCAAGGTTGACCTTCATGGGCTTCAGGGAATAGCCTGCTTCACAGTGGTCTGCAGCACAGACTGCAGGGAAATCTCAGCTCCAACACCTGGAGCACGTCCACCCTCCTTCTTCACTGACCTTGTTGTTTGCAGGGCTGTGTGTCTCATATTCTTAGTCCTCTCTCTGGCTGCAATTGCTTTTCCCCCTTCTTGAATCTGTTATCCCAGAGACATTACCACCGTTGCTGCTGGACTTGGCCTTGGCCAGTGACGGATCTGTCTTGGAGCTGGTCGGCATTGGATCTGTCAGATGTGGGAGAAGCTCCCCACTACCAAAACCTTGCCACGCAAATCCAGTACAGATAACAATGAAGAATGGGATATATCCTATAAATAATTTGTATTATAAGTATAGATTTCTATTATGTTCAAGAACTACTCGGGCAGAAGCTAAATACTATTTTTGTATTGTTCAAAATTGTTTCAGCAATAGAATTAGACAGAATTTACTGAGCCTATACTAAACTTATAGAACTTGTAGCAAAAGGCAGCTGTGGAGTCAGGCAACGAAGCACGTTCAAGAAAGGTTTAGGAAAAGACATGGGCAACAGGTTCTTAAGTGCACAGTAAACATCTACACAATTATATATTCTCTGATATGGTTAACAAGGTTTGGAAAGTACTAAGATAGCGAAGCATCTCTACTCTTTGAAGAAAGTATAGCCATTTTCAGATTCAAAATTGATTTGACCCCATAAAGCACTTTTAATGTTGTTATGGTTAACAAACTCTTTACATGCTGTGTGCAAATTTATTGTACATTAGACAACAGAATCACAGAGCATGTTGACTTGGAAGGGACCCACAAGGATCACCAAGTCCAACTCCTGGCCTCACACAGGACCATCCCCAAGAGTCCCACCATGTGCCTGAGAGTATTGTCCAAATACTTCTTGAACTCTCTCAGGTTTGGTGCTGTAACCACTTCCCTGGGGAGCCTGTTCCAGTGCCCAATAACTCTCTAGGTGATTTTTCTAATTTTATTTTCTAATAACCAACCTAATCCTCGTCTGACACAACTTCAGGTCATTCCCTTGGGGTCTGTCACTGGTCACCACAGACAACAGATCTGTGCCTGCCCCTTCTCTTCACCCCATGACGAAGTTATAAACTAAATTTAGCTAAGTAAATGCAGATGACACCAAGTTGGGGGGGAGTGTTGATCTGCTGGAAGGCAGGAGGGCTCTTCAGAGGGATCTGGACAAGCTGGAGAGATGGTTTGATTCCAACAGGATGAGGCTCAACAAGGCCAAGTGCCCGGTCCTGCACTTTGGCCACAAAAACCCCCTGCAGTGCAACAGGCTGGGCACAGAGTGGCTGGAGAGCAGCCAAGCAGAAAGGGACCTGGGAGTTTGGATTGACAGGAAGCTGAACATGAGCCAGCAGTGTGCCCAGGGGTCCAAGAAGGCCAATGGTATCCTGGCCTGTATCAGGAAGTGCGGCCAGCAGGTCCAGGGAAGTGATTCTCCCCCTGTACTCAGCACTGGTGAGGCCACACTTGGAGTACTGTGTCCAGTTCTGGGCCCTCAATTCAGAAAGGATATTGAGGTGCTGGAGTGGGTCCAGAGAAGAACAACAAAGCTGATGAAGGGACCCGAGCACAAGCCCTGTGAGGAGAGGCTGAGACAGCTGGCGTTGTTTAGCCTGGAGAAGAGGAGGCTGAGGGGAGACCTCATCACTCTCTACAACTCCCTGAAAGGAGGTTGTAACCAGGTGGGTGTCAGTCTCTTCTTCTGGGCAACCAGCTGTAGGACAAGAGGGTATGGTCTTAAACTGTCCCAGGGGAGCTTTAGGTTGGATATTAGGAAGAAATTCTTTACAGAGAGGGTAATCAAGCATTGGAATGGGTTGCCCAGGGAGGTGGTAGATTTTCTGTCCCTGGAGGTTTTTAAGATGAGACCAGATGTGGCACTTAGTGTCATGGTCTAGTAACCACAGTGATGTTGGATCAAGGGTTGGACTTGATGATCTTGGAGGTCTTTTCCAACCTGGTTGATTTTATGATTCTATGAAGTAATGGTTCTGGATGAGTATGCTCCTAGAAGTACAACTGGCTTTTAAGATAGTGAAACAACCATTTGAAGTATAATTCTATTGTACTCAATCCACAAAATAAATGTAGCCAAACGTGCCTGTGTGTAAAGAGCTAAAAAAAAAAAGGCAATGAAAAAAATTATAATATTCACAGATGTGAACATTTACTAGGATTTTTTTTTTGAATCTCAATATACTAAGAAGCAAAGTGAATATTGCCCAAAAATTGGGCAGTATAACATAACTTTTTGGACTAGATAGAAGGTACTCCCAGGCATTTTGCCCTGCAGGTGAGAAAATTCCTTACTTGTCTGGAGTCTTTCAGGCCCATTTTTCTTCTCATTTTAGATATATTCCATTGTCCTGTCTTGTAACATTTGGATTGCTTGTCTTAACACCCTCCATTACAGTGTCACCTTCTATGAAATATAATTTTATTTTGATAAGATAAACATATTTCTACCATGCTGCAAATAAACATAACTTATTTCTAAAAATCTTATTTGTTTACTTTAGTTATTGGACTTGCTTATCACAGCGAGATCTTCTTTGTTCTGATCAAATTTTTTTGATCATTACTGGTGTTTCAAAGTTAGTCTTCAATTTGTGTCATTTTTCTCATGACCATGCACCACATTGTAAATATCTGCAGCACAACAGGACTACACAAGTAGACTCATGACAAAACATGGAATTAAGTTGTGATAGTATTTATGAGAAAAGAAATGCTCAATATAGAAGAGTTAAACACAAAAATTTCTCTTAAGAGTGTGGGTGTCAACCATTACACCTAGGTTATCCTTCATGAATTAGATATATTCTTTTCCTGACGTCCTTAGCGAAAAACTGTGACTTTTCTACATAAACATATTCTAAGTGCCATGCTAAATGGGTGCCCTTAGATTTGTTTCAATAGTCTGTGTGGTTATTACTAGGCTGTAGCATTCACCTCATCTATCTTTTCTTACATTCAGATGCTTAGTTTATGGGTACTTCATTACCTACAACCAGATTTATTAGATCAGATACGGGTGTATACATCAAGAAAATGATTTAGTCTCCTTGTAGAGTCAGAGGAGACAAACAGAAACTTCGAAGATTCACTCATTCCATTATTACTTCCTAGGGGAAGCAGGTAAAATAAATCCCATCCTTAATTTTAGACTTTTGCATCTGACTAAATAATACTAAATTCCCTAAACTGAATGTAACATCTGAGTCAGGGCAACTGAGTCTTACCATGGGTTTATATCCAGGCAGAGAATTTATTGTTTGTTTGAATTTTAATTGAATCCTAAACCTAGGTCCAGAGAGGATATCTACAGCCTCTTACAACTAGCCCTACAACTAAGATTTCACCCTATATATATCAACATAGAGGAAATTTGCTTTCAACCACTGATAGAAACTTAAACAGCATTTTTTTTTAGACAAAAGTAGAGCCCAGCTGAGTAACTGATATTTTTTTCACTTTCATAGCTACTGCTGCAACATAATTCTGTCCTATTATGTATTCTGAAATGCTGCCATAGTGGAGAAATGATAATTCAGAAGTATGTTGAAGGTATACGTCTGAGCATATTAGTTGGCTTAAAAAATTGACGAGTACGCAATGTGAAAAACACAAATGCAGGAAAGAAGGATTTTAATTCTCCTGGGACTTGTTTGCTTGTGAAGTATGCAAGAAAAAGTACTTGCAAACCCTGCAGCAGTGCTAAGATCCTGAGCGTTTGTTGAGATCATTACTACAAACTAAGGAAGCCTAAACCAGGAAAGTGTAGTTTCATGAAACCCAGTAAATATAGTATTGCTTTTGCTAATAAAAAGCTAAAGGCATTTCACTGGCTTTGTGAGGCCTCAGGACTGGGTCTTGTCGGGCTTGCTTAGCCTGGCAAGCCTATCTTAGGCTTGCCCGGAGCTTGCTTGTTTTATGTCTAACATCAGTTTTCTAATGACAAGGTGGTGTCACCCACTTATTTTTAGACTTGCTTAGCTTTGAAAAATTGGAACATGCGAAGCCTATTATCGCAATAATTTTGATACATTTCTGAAAGTGATGGTGATAACATGTAGTTACTCTAAATAAAATGAACTGTTGATGACCCTGGAATAGGAATGTGGCATAGAGGAGTAAAAGCATGAAATACAAGCAAAAGTCTTGAAAGCATGAACACAGGTACAAGAGATATAATCAAGTCACCAATGAGCAACTACTAAATACTAAACTAATGAGTCCTTGGGAGCTAGGTAGGTACCTAAAACCAGTTTTAGAGGTGACAAAGAAAACGAAGAACAAACAATACATTGCATTATACGTAATGGACACCATCTGTAATACATTTGGATACAATATGGAGTCAGAGACCAATGAAGAAAAAAACAAGGTATAAACTGTGCTACAGCATGTATTAAAAATAGTCATGGATGGATGCCTGTGCAAAAAGGAAATAACTGTCAGTGAAGAGAAGTATCTCACTTCTAAAATCATACCTCTTTACCTGAGGGACTTGGGACACTGATGGCTTTTTTAACCCCTCATCTAGACGAAAGCCATTAATCTTAACACTCAGGAAAAGGCTAAGAATATGACAAAAAATGTTGATAAATATTGTACTGTGTTATTAGACTTTTCTATATTCAATAGATAATTTAGATTATGATTTCAGTGTTTTTGTCACTGAAATAATAATAACTATTTGTTACACTTTTATTATATTATAAAATATTTCAATTAGACTAATAGTCAACTCTCTGCTTCACATATAAAGTATGTTTCTTTGTCTTACATAAGTTGCAATAGACGTCATTGCAGGACTGTTCCATTATTCATTTCGAAAGTGGTAACAGGTGGTGGGGCGATTCACCCTGGGTGAATCTTCATGTTGAAATTGAGATGGATTCATAGACTGAGTATTTTATAGGACAATCTATGGTATTAAACTCTGCACCAAATAGACAAGTTTTACATTTTCACCACAGCAGAACTATATTCAGCTTCATGACACATGAGTTCAATGTCATTTTGTCCCACTCTGCTGCTCTCCTTGGGTCATAGTTTGGCTTTTACCAGGGCCTTCTAGGTGAAGTATAGTCAGACTTGATCAGTGTGACCAACCACATCAATATGAATGTTCTCCTAATTTTTTTTTCCTTAGCTACGTATATTTAAGCAGCAATTGATGCCATGAGAAAGATATTTTGAACTTTAGAGAAGACATGAGGCTTAGTAAAATAGTCACTTTGACAGGTTTTTGCAATGTTTCCTGGCACTTGCAATATTTAATAATTATGTATATAATCAGGGAATTAAATAATAGTAAAGATGTGACATTTCACAGTAGGCTGCATCACCGTGGCCATTACTTGACTACAATGTCATACTCTGGAATAATATTTTAGATGCAAATAATTTGTTAGACAGTATTTTGAATGATAATAAGTCTTTTGCTGTGTCTGCTAGTTATTTTTTCCCCATGCCAAATATTTATCCTAGTTCTTTTCTTTTTTGCAAGTTACTTTCTACTTAGTTGTTTAACTGGTCTTCCTTTTTTCTTTTATTTAATGAAACTGTTTCACAGTAATCTAATTTAGTGGTAAATATTTGGCTTGGAAACAATATCATTGCTTTCTAGCTTTGGATAACTAGAGAACATTTTAGGGAAAAGGTTATGCTATGAGAGGCATTATAAAAGAAAATAAAGGTATTAAAAGTCGGGGAGGTTGTTGTTTTTTTATTTTGGTTTGGTTTGGTTTTTAATGGCACAAATTAACAACACAGAAGCACTGGGCCTGCCATGGTGTTTGGCCACAGCAGGGTCTGCTTGAAGTTCCATTTTGGAGTGACACCCTGGAGCACTGGAGAGCTGAAACTGGCATTGATACTAAAAATGTATCAATAAAGCTCTGATAAGTGGCACATCCTAAAAGCTAAAGCCATGAGCTTCTGAATGAAAGGAATAACCTTTCTTTACCTTGAAAAGAAATACATTAGCATGATTAAAACCTTGCGAGGATGGGTAATAAAGAGCCATTTCTACTCCTCCCAAGGCAGCCTATCAATGAGACACATCTCCCTTCTACAGTGTTGCAAGGACAGTTACCTTCACAAAACTAAGGAAGCTTAGGGAGGTTTAGAAACCCACGAGACAAATATAAATTTACAGCTGGAATAGAATTATCTTTTTGCAAGGATAGGAGTGTAGCAACTGTAGTCAGAATCAGACCCTGATCCAAAGGGGTGAATCAACTGATAGAAACAATCTAATAAGTTCCTATTTTCAGGCAAGACCTCACTGGGGACCACAGGTCTGCTCTTTTTCTTTAGTCTGACCTCAGCTGATCTGTGATTTTCCTTTATTACTTTTCTCTCAAAGTCTAACATGACTCACAACTACATTTCACAGGCTGATTGCAGGCAGTTCATTAACCCTGGATCACTCACTCTTCCCCATTTTGGCCTTTGCCAATCCCCTTGATATCCACGGTCAAATATTTCACGAATTTTTCTAGCATGACACTGCACTTAGAGAATAAAAACTTTCAAAAAATCAGTCCTTAGTTGGATTCAGTGCAGGTGGTATTTGGGGGACAATGCATCTCCTTGAAAAATAATCGGTCACAGTTACATTATAGACGATAAAGAGCAGCAGTAGAAATGTCTGAAATGCGATCTGCTATCTTAACACAGATGTTTTTAGCAGATCAGATCAATCAAACTTCAGCAGCACTTGCAAAAGGTGCCTGGCTGCTCCAGTTGTGAATACCTATCATCGGAGGAATGCCATCATTTTATCCGCAAACACTTCTCCGCAAAGATTTCTCCTCATGACTGCACAGGATACAAAGTTGATCAGTTCAGATTTGGTGTTTAAAATTTAGATGTTTTGATTTAGGCAAATGAAGCTCCTTGAACTAGCTTTCAGGAGGTGGCAGACTATCCATTGAGGCCAAATAAAAGGTACGTCCTCGTTATTGAAACGTAACAAAATAATCAAAGGTGCAAATTAGATACTAACTGGAACACATGCATAACTGGAAAAGGTCTGGCTTCATTGTGTCAAATATCTCTTTTCTGGTGAATCACAGGAATGAAAGTTTGGGATCATGGAACTTACTGCCAAATCTTTTTCAAGATGTACCATTAGTGGACATACTCGCATCAATGCTTAGATAATAATAATCTTGCAGATGTTTTCACCTGCAGATCAGTGTGCCAGAATTCATTTGCTTCTATAGATTCTAGTAGCATATCCTCATTTCTTTCTGTTGTTCTATTATTTTAGTATGTGGTACTGTTTTTCTACTATTTTTTTCAAACAAATGCTAAATAACTACTATTCCATGGTAGTCAGCAGCAAAAGTGATAAATAGTTAACTGATTTTGATTATTGAACAATATTGATCATATTATTGATTTTAGCTGGAGTGACAGTGTTTACTGAGTGAAAAATACTACAAATGTAGCCAATAGAGTACTAAGCTAATTCTTACTGCCAGAAGTGTTTAAAATCACAATTTTTTTCAGTGTTTCAAACATATTCTGACACACTTTTAGTTCAAAGAATCCATCAGTCTGTAATGTAATTTCACAATATTCTAGTATATTAAGGCCTTCACCCACTGTTGATCTTGATCTTCCAGATCTTTCTATAATGAATAAGTTATGAAGAATTGAAAAGTCACAATAATGAAAATAAAGATCAAAATTCTTCCAAATGAGAAGCAGAGGAGATCATAAGGGAGACTAGTGTGTTTCCTATGCTCTCACATAAAATGAATTGGCATGCAAAACACAAGATACAGCGTCTTACTGCAAGGTAACATCTATTTTAGCAAGAGCAGCTTGAATACCTGGCCAGAGTTATCCAGCGAAAGCATAGTCCACAGAGCTGGTGAGGCCCTGACTTTGGTTGTCTTGGCATAGCGACTGTCTTGCCAGTAACGTAGTTAGAGGTCTGCTGTCGTCTTTCTTTCTTCTTGCTTTCAGTTGCCAATCTTTTTCTGAAGACTCTTTTCCTGAAGAAAGATTTTTTTCTTTTTTTTTCTTTTTTTTTTTTTTAAGTCTAAATACCTTGGTTCGTATGGGCTATCACACAAACGACATTTCTTCAGGCACATGATGACACTCTCACATGTATCTCAGGCATTGTATTAAATATTAGAGCATAAAGGTGGTAAGGACCAAAGAGTCACCTACTTCAAAGTACCATGCAAAGATTACAGTTTACTATGAATATTTTCAAGTCAAATTCCAAGTAGGCTTAAGTATCTTATTGGAGGGTTCATCATTTGGATACAAAACCCCAAATATTTTAATGCTGTTGGACACACAAAAAATAATCTTATCTGTCACTATAGTTTTGCATTATTCCATTTGTTTCTTGAGACATAGAAAAACTTAGATTCTGGAATTGAATACTATAGAATAGCATTATGTTTCAAGCAAGCTAGTATCCATACTATTAAGATCCAATATCTAATTAAGTTAGCCTATATTGAAATACAAAAATCTTAAATTCACTGCATTCAATAAAAATTGCTTCCACCAAAATACAAAATCATCAATAAATCAAAAATTTCAGACAATTTTGTATCTTTATTAGAGGTACTGATATGAGCCACTCCTTTGAAATCCAAAATTACATACTTTAACATTCTAGTTTTGAGATAATTTTAAATTTTGTTTGAATAAGGTTCTTTAATGTATTCAGCAGTATGGCAAATGCAGCTACTGATACACTTTTAAAGAGAGAATGCAAAATTAAGTAATCGGCTTACCATGTGCAGGAACATTAAAGCTGTGAGAGAATTCAAAATACAGGGATTTACAGATGGAGAGAGACTTTATGTTCCTCCTCCAAATGGCTTTATTTTCATGTTTTTACTTCTGCTTTTATTTTCTTGAAAAAAATTAGGCCAATTCTTAACTAAAATTCCTTTTGAAAGCCTATGTACAAAAGAAGCATGCCCAGAATGCACAGGATGGGATAGTTAGTCACCGTGATGTAGGGATGAAAACACTGTTCTGCATCTTATTTTGTGTCCTTAAAAGGCCTATGTGCAGGCCCCTTCAAGCTGCAGTCCTCAGTGAACAGAATTTTCTGTGCTTCTTTATGTATTATAATTGCTAAGAGTGAAGTTTGTCAGGAATGTAATTCTGTTATTAAGGAATCTCAATTCCATAGTTCGTCTTGTTTCAAAATAATTATGTGGGCTGAGGCAGAACCAAAAGATTTTTGTTAAATAATAACGCATTTCACAATCTAAGAAAATTCCAAAATTCAGTGCTCTCTTTTGTATATATGAAAATACTGACAAAAATAAAAAAACCTCAGAAGTTCACAACTGCCTGATAGTCTGGTCAACTTAAGAAAAATTTAGAAAGAATTGGATACTGGACTATTCACCAGAAAGGTGAAACTGAATTAATCTAACAAGTGTGTTCTCTTAGTTTTCCAGGAAATATCACCCTGAACAAGAAAAAAAAAATTTAAAAATTAGTGCAAGTCCCTAATGCACTTTATAAATTATTGTTTTAAAAGGGAAGGAAAAAAAAACACAAAATACAAGCACATGGAACATGAAAGTGTCTTCATTTACTGTTCCCTGATGAGACCAAATTTCACAGAATCTTGTGTTAAAAAAATGTCTTATTTACTACTCTGAAACCTAACTGTGGAATCTGCTAAGGATCTTGGTTCTAAATTTTCCATTCAGTCCTGGTTGTAACAATAACCTACAGGGTCTGGAAAACAGTCATAAATTATTAAGACCAGCCCCAAATTGCCCCATTGTGTCAAGTCCTCATATGGGAAAGGGAGCAGAAAAAATTATGTTCTTGCAGGGGACAAAGCCCAAAACTTGCATGCATGAAAGGGAAAGTAACAAGCAGTTTCATAGTGTTCTAGTAATGGTCTTGTAGTAAATGATAATAAGGTCCAATTCATCCAAAAAGTGGGAGCCACTCTTTCCTCATTGGGGATCACATTCTTTTAAAGCAGGCCTAGTGGCCAGGGTAGTCATCATCATGGCTAGGCTTTGTGAACGAAGATTTGTGAAGGACTCCACCCACGCTTGCTACAAGCGCGCTGATGGCTAAAAAGGCCAATGCAAGATAGACACGTCCGGTTGCAAAAGGCACAGCAGAATGAAAGAACAAGACACAGGAAAGATGAGGTCACTAAACATCTTCCAGGTGACATCAATCTACTTTAAAAGGTATGATTAACCTGGGGGAGCTCCCCAAATCATAGTCTTCTGCAGCCTTTCCCTCTCCTGCTTTGTCCCCAGCACAAAGAGCAGCACAAGCTTTATTCTTTGAAGTAATGAATGAACGTGAAGGATGCTCTGCCAAGCCATGCAAAATTAACTAGGTCGAGGACTCGGGTGGCTGCAGGGTGACTGTTACACTGACATTTTTAAGCAGCCTTTCTGTAGCACAGCAGCCCTGCCGTGCCATCCCAAAGATGAGCATTATGGGATGTGTTCATTAAATCACTGAACATATTCATATTTCCTTTTATAACTGTCATGGCTCCTTTCCTACATGCTCACTCCCTTCTCTTTTTCTTCTACATTGTATTTATTATTATTATTGTTATTTTGCATACAAGAAGTGAAAGGTTTCTGAAATACTAGTGGGTTTTTTTTTCCTTTGTGCAACAGCTCCCTCTAATGTTCTCTCCCTTTTTATCTTCTATTTCCTGATTAAGATAAAAAAAACTTAAAATTTTACTTACAATTTGATGAAAGGAGTTTCTTTGGCCATTCTTCTGTGTTATGAATACCAAAGCTCCAACTGACAAGAATTTTGCCTAGAGAGCTCATGTTTATCCAGTGAATAGGCTTTATCAACAGTACCAAAGAATTACAATATGATTAAAAAGACTATAAATATTACTGAAACTGGCTTCCTTGACCAGACTTCTTTGAGGCTTCTCAATGTTTCAAAGAACTATATGTAATTTGATAGCAGACTGATTTACTGATAACTTATTTATTTGTCTTGTTCATCTCTGAGTAGGTAAGCAGATGTGAGCAGATGTGCTGTTCTGATGTCTCTCTTTTTTTTAGAAGCCTGTGAATAGAAAAGTGTTGAGTAGAAAAACCTCAATCAAACTAACCCAAACCCCACACACAAGCATACCAGTTACTGAGTCTTTGAGTAATGGTAATTACACTGCAGATTAACAGAAAAAAGAGGTCATTCGTGGGAAAATGAATTTAGGAAAAATTATAAAAGAGAGGAAGACAGACAAAACAATGGGTTTGAGAAGCAAAGGGTCAGGGAATTAATGATCAATTGGATCAAGAGACTTAAAAAACAAGTAGGTCACAGCCATTACCCAGGTCAGTCTCCTGCACAGTATATGTCCTAGATGCTAAGAAGGTGGATTTCTTCTCTCCAGATACAGAATTCCCAAATACTGTAGTTGTAGTTTTTTCCAAACAAACTGTTCTTTGAAAACCTGTATTTCTTCATGCTCAATGTACTGACATTCAATCCCCTATTTCAGGGTGAGAATGCTTTTCACCTCCAGAAATGTCACAAAATACAGCTAAAGTTTGACCATTCAACATGAAGGCTGTTTCAAGGACCACTGAACATGAGCAAATAGCTATAGCAGGCTAATTGTCAAAGTTTAAAACAACCACAACACTTAGCAGTTAATTAGCATCTTGTGGAAAAAAAATCAGTACAGATCTCTGAAGTTTGTTGGACCTGAAGGACCAAGTTTTACATTAATTTGTTACAATTAAGATTTAATCTTTTTTGCCTTTACTTCTCAAGTGTGTTACCAGAAAAAAACAAGTCTTAGGAGGACCTTCTCAAATTTAAAAATTGCAAAGCACAATATCTTCCCTAGAAGTCAGGGTTTATGAATTATGGAAAAAATTTATTACTGGTTATTTTTTTGTCTACATTTGGGAACATTTTAGCTACTAGGTAAACAGAAGCCTCATCACTAGGGCATTTTTATTAACACAACTTGTTTTAATTGTAGAAAATAAAAGCTTGGTATTAAATCAAGAGCTCCACAAGTTCCTCAATTGCCAGTCAAAGCAACTACTTAGTTTTACAAACTACCACCATCACATATGCTGACATTTTCATTCATGTCAATGTTGTCTGGTCTTGTGAAGTCAGTATGACATTTTACATTAAACTGAGTAAAAAAATCCATGTGATTGTTCAGACAGGTACATGAGAGTCTTTGAAATTAAATTTCTGACCATCATGCATCTGCAAGCATAAATGTCTGTCAAAGATGTGAAGTCTCAAAGATCTAGCATTTAAATATTTAAATAAATAAATAAATAAATATAAACACAAATCTCGGTAAAGTCACTTCAGGGTAAGTACAACAGTAAAATAAAAAGTAAAAGCAAGGATAACAAAAAAGGCCTTGAAATGCAGGGAAGTTGTGTACTTAGAGGACATGAATTTAAAGAGAAAAGTTTCTCGTGGTGGGCACAACTAGATTTTCAACGTTTGGCAGTACTCTATCTTCTGGAAAACCCTGCTGGAACACAAAGGCTTTGGAGAGCGACTTGCTGGTCCTTCTGTGCCTTGAAAGAGTAGAAAAAGGGAAGGCAACTGCATTCAAGGGCACATCAGCTCTAATGCAGAGGGGGGAAATTCAGCCCACATTTTTGTGAGAAGGCATATGACTGCAATAAGGGCTACATTTGGAGATTTCCAGGCTCCCTCAGAGCTACATCACTGCCAGCTCTGTCGGCCAGTGGTACTCAAACAGCACGCAGTGGTACTGAAACAGCATGCAGCGCTGATGGGAAAGAGAGCAGCTGCTTGAACCCAGGACAAGCCTTAACAATGGATTGGATTGCTTCTTCCAGCTCTCCAAGGTCCAAGTGAGGAATATATCACAAAATGAGAGCCTAAATTCAGAGCTCATTTCAAAGACATAGAAAAGATACAAATACTAGTAGCCATATTAATGAGGTGGTTACACAGCCATGAGGAAAAAAGATTAATATTGTTAGTTATATTTTGACAGTGAATGAACAAAAAAAAATAATGTCCTCTGTATATTCTGTGCTACACAGGGTTTCCTGGGTGATATTTCTGTGTCAGCCAGGTCTTAGATTTCACCCAGGGACAAGCACACTTCTCAGTTCCTATTTACATTTTCAGGTTTCTCACCTGCTTAGTTGCATGCTGTACATATAACTTCAGCTCACACATTTTTGTTACACAGGAAACCAGTTCTCTCAGAGCCTCACATTGCATCTGCCAGGCTGAGTGGTAAGAGGCTGATCCCCTCACAGCATGACCAAGGGGGGGAGACCCTGGGCAGGGGGAGCCCCCCCAGAGCCACCTACGTGCACTCTTGTGCCCGACTGTATATGCACATATATGTATGAATTACATGTGTGTGCACGCATTTTCCTCTTGGGAATACATGCTCAGTCTTGATGCTGGCTGAACATGGGGGCAACAGGGCTGTACCCATCCCTCCTCTGCCATGCTACTGGCTTCAGCAAATGCGTGTCAGTATTTAAAAGTTTTCTTTCTCAAAGATTTAACAAAGGAATCACATTCATATTTAGTGGAGGAAACTTCTATTTTACGGTGTGAGCCTTTGAAGATCCCCCAGCTCTCCTTTCGTGAGCAGATTTTGTCTGTGTTTTCTTTTTCACAGAGCTGCCTCAACCTTTTCAATATGGGCTGTAATACTAAGTTCATGTTAAGAATGAAATAAAAAATGTCTTGATTTGCACTTCATTTGTAGAGAGATACAACTCCTTTTCTTTTTGCACTTATTGGGATGGGAAAAAAGCATTTTTCCATCAGTATGTGCAAATGAGACATAGGCAGAATAAAATCTAAGATTCCAAGATGTACGAGCAAATCAACAGATAAGAGTATTCATTTCTTCATTCACTGCTTAATCTATTAAACAATATCATCCTGCAGTAAAGGTTGGGGGTTGGGGGTTCGACAAGAATCAGATTTTCTTTTTTTTTTTTAAGAGTCACACTGTTTTCTTGATTTGAAGTTAACTTTGGCATGATCTTTTTATTAATCAGCATTTTCTACAATGGGAAAAATGTTTGAATGTTGAATTTACAACCAGCTGCAGCCACCATAAATGCTAATGCTGACACCTGATGCAGGTGAATCTCAGACCACCAAAGACAAACCAACATAATAGGATTGCTTTCAACTCGTCATTTGGAAGAGTGTTCCAGCTGTAGGTATCATTGTGCTAAGAAGGGCAAGAAGGATTTGTAGGAATGTTTGTGGATGATTCCAAGATTCAAGAAAGCCTGGCAATTTTAAAGAATGCTAATGCTTCAGAGAAATTTAAGCATAAATTCATTTAACACTTTTTCCCTCAAACAGACTCATGGGAAAACAGTAATCATAAAGTAGCTCTCACTGAAATCTGATTTCAAGATGATTTTAAGCCACTCTAAACTGAGTCTTAACAACATGGGTTTGGTTCTGGCAATAGCGCAGGTTTCTGTGCCACCATCAGCAGATGCTGGTGAGGGCATTTACAGTGACTAACATTAGGAGATATCTTAGACCGTGTCTGCATCAGCAAACAGGGCAGCATAACAAGAACTGATGTGGAGAGCAGAAGTGTCCGTACCATCTGCAGATTAGAGGCTTTACTTCAGATCTTTTATAACGTGCTTCTGTAGACTGAATACCTCCTGCAGCTGAAGCGCTCTTGGACCCTGTCTTTTGAGATGGTATCAACTGAAATACCAAGCACTCTCCTTTCTGCAAAATCATGGAAAGAAGGAGTGATGAGGGAATTTATTTCAAAAGAACTCTGTGGTCAGAACTATAATACTAATGCAGACGCCACACTAAATGACCAAATTAGAGATGCAAAGAGGAATGATTAAAAAACATAAACAAACAAAACATCAAACAAACAACATCCACCCACACAAACAAACAAAAACCAACCAACCAACAAAACAAAAAACCCACCACATCATTCTGGCTCCTTCTCACATTGAAGGAAACTATAGGCTGACTGCCTTAATTTAGGAACTTTAACCAGATGTCCAAAGTTGATACTGTAAGTATCCTTCCCAGCTCTCTGAGGTACCTTCATCTCAATCAGAATGAAAATACTTCCTTTTTTTTCTTGTCTCCTTTTTTTTTTTTCTCCTATTGATTTTCTTGTTACCATCATAATCTGCAACTTCTGGATAATGCTGGTCACACACATAAATGCGCCTAAAACATAAGCAAGGTATTATCTCTCTTTACATTGTAGTTACATTAACTCTCTGTTGTATCTGACTATGGACACCTGCATTAACTGTCAGCTGGAATACTACAATAGGTTTGTTTCAAACCTGATAACAACAAAATCCCTCTAAACTTGCTTTTCTCTGAATGCAGTATTCTCCAAATCCCACTTCAAACAACATCCAGGATGAGCTGAACAGAGGGAGGCTTTAGAGAGCTGGCTCCTTCTGTTGTAATGCTGCTGCTGAAATAAAGGTAGTGTTATCGTCTGATAAGTCTTTCTGCAGTGCAGTTCCTTTCTAGCTGTTTGAGTTTAATTGTACATGTTCCTGTGGAGGTCAAAGGAGCACAAAGCTCTCGCTTCTGGTTCTCCAATACATCATTTCTTCAGACAGCTGAGTAGGGCAAAGGAGCATCTGTATTGTGCATTTCCAAGTACACTCATTTCATTGTCTACAGGAGAAGAAAAGTGGTAATTACTGATGCATTCAAAAAAGAAGCTTTCTGCTGATAAGCTACCTTGAGTATTTTCTGAAGCTGGGACTCTGTGTACTACCCCTGAGAAATGGACTACTGCAAGGAAATGAGCAGGATAAAGCAGAGCACACTGAAAAATAGTGTAAGTGATATTAAGTGTGTCACACTGTAGGCAAACATGCTGTGGGACTACTGGACTCTAAACAAACTGGCAGAAGTCTTATCTACAAAAATGATCTCTAAAAGGAAGACATCACTATACAAACAAGCAGGTAAAAACACTCCAGTGGAAACAAGATCAGAATATACAGCATTAACATTAAACTGTGTATAACCATGACTACAGGGTTGACCCTGGCTGGATGCCAGGTGCACCCACTATCACTCCCCTCCTCAAGGGGAAAGAAAATATAACAAAAGACTTGTAGATCAAGATAAGGGCAAGGAGGGACCAGTTACCATCACAAGCAAAACAGACTTGACTTGGGCAAATTAGTTTAAATTGTTACCCATCAAATCAGGGTATGGAATAAAAAATAAAATCAAAGCTTAAAATATCTTTCTCCACTACGTTATTCTTCCTATTCTTTCAACTTTACTCCTGATTTTCTGTACTTCCTCTTCAGCAGCACCACAATCCTTCCCATGGGTTCAGTTCTTTGTGAACTGCCCCAACATGGGTCCCTCCTGGGGGGTGCAGTCCTTCAGGAGGAACACATTGCTACAGCATGGGTCCCCCATGGGGTCACAAGTCCTGCCAGCAAATCTGCTCCAGCATGGACTCATCTTTCCATGGGGCCACAGGTCCTGCCAGGATCCTGCTCCAGCATGGGCTTCCCATGAGGTCACAGCTTCTTTTGGGCATCCACCTGCTCCAGCATGGGGGTCCTCCAGGGCTGCAGGTAGATATCTGCTCTGCTTGGACCTCCATGGGCTGCAGGTGGACAGCCCGTTTCACCATAATGTTCCCCACAGGCTGCAGCTCAGCTTTTGGAGCACCTCCTCCACCTCCTTCTTCACTGACCTTGGTGTCTGCAGGATTGTCCTTCTAACATATTCTCAATCCTCTATTTACTCACTCCAGCTGCAGTTGCCATAGCACAGGGTTTTTTCCCCTCTTGTTAAATCTGTTATCCCAGGGGTGTTACCATTGATGGACTGAGCCTTGGCCAGCTGTGCATCCGTCCTGGAGCTGGCTGGCATTGGCTCTGTTGGACATGGGGAAAGCTTCTGGCAGCTTCTCACAGAAGCCACCCCTGTAGCCTCACTGCTACCAAAACCTGGCCACACAAACCTATCACAAGCCAATTTTTTTGGGTGTGTTTTGGGTTGTTTCTGGATGTCTATTAACATATAGAATATATACAGATAAATACAGAAGAAACATGAAGTCCATATGGTTTCAAAGTAATTTCATATGTGTCTGAAGAACAAAAACAACTGCAACCATCATAACCTAGGAATTAAGAAAAAGGACAGGAAGCAGTCTAATACCAGGGATAAATGTTTTGTTTCACACAGATAAATTAATCAGCATCTGTAGCAAGGCAAGTATCAGACAGATGTCTCTACGAGCTTCCTGAACTCTAACTTGTGGTTACTGCCAATGTGCAGCTCTTTGACCTGAGAGAGTAAGAAAAGACATAGTTGATTAATATAATTGTCTCATACCTCATTAGACAGCTAACCCTTGCTGTGCATTAAAGACATCTCCCCAAGTCTGTTCTGGCACCACATCAGAGACTTACTTTCTAAATATAATGCAGTGTATAAACAAAGTTAGCTTCAATTTTTATTGCTTACCCCAAGGTCTGTGTTTGGTGTTTCTCGACACAATAACAGGGAGCCATGGGACTTTACCTCTGCCTCTCTATACACTTCCTCCTCTAAACACACAAATAAGGACTACATCCAGAATAAAGGAAATAGTGAGTTTGAAATTAAAAATTATTTTTATGTTCTGGATAAAAGAGGACTCATTCAATCTGAACACAACTTGTATTATGGACTTTTTCTGTCTTTGGAACAAATTATGCATAAACTTCGTACAGATCTGGCAAATGTGTTTTTTGGCTCATGACATGGAACAAAGCCATATGTTAACAAGAAAGAAGGGACTAGAACTAGGATAACTCAGAGCATTGCTGGCTAGTACCAGCAAAATCACTTCTATTAGCTGAACCTTTCCAAAAAACTGCAGAAGTTAGTTTTTGCTGAGAAAATTAATCTCACTGACGTCAATGATTTGTTTTGCAATTTGACAGTTAGTTTGCAATAGAGGAAGCTGAGTAATCAGTGGATCTTGTCTAAAATAAGAAAACATACACTTGAAATATATCTTGAACTTATGTTCTTTAAATTTGGAATAGTTAGGGATTTTCATAATCTTCACTGGTTTATAGCTTTTCATTCAAATTTAGCTGAATGCTGAACATCAAAAAATCAGTTTCATTTGTACAGATGCAAAAGTCCTCTGCTGAATTTGCATAACTAGGTTTATTCTTTCTCTGTAGTTTTCTTGGAAGCTCTTCTTTTCAGTGGAAGAAAATACCTACAAAAAAAGTGAGGAAAGAACTACATATGTGAGTTCTCCAATATTCTTGCTCGGTTTCCTTTTGGCAATGTGATTAGAAGCTGATACATCAAGGGACTTCAGCTTTGATAACCAGATAAATACATCTTTTGTTGTTTTAAGTTCAAGCAGATTTTAGTGAAAATCTGACTTCTCCTTAGGGAAAAATAAACATATTGGACATATATGCCTCTGTGCCACTGAACTTCCTAAAAGAGTTTCAGGAATGGTCATGCAGTTTATTGGTTTTAATTTTTTGTCATCTCCCTGCAGCTCTCTAAAATTGACAATGCTAACTCTTAGCACTTCCCTATGGCTCAAGGCTATTGGACCAAACTGCAACCTTTCAGTCTTGTGCATGAGTCTGCTCCAACTTATTTTCACTTAGTTACTGTTGACAGTCTAACCTATCACAAAGGAACATGTAGAAATACTTCTTGGTAAATTTAAAAAGTTCTTCAGGGAATTAAAATTTCCTTCAGACTGGTAAATTGCATTATTAATGTTGGATAGGATAAAAGCCACGTTATGGTAGTCTTCCAATAAGTATCAGCTTCTTTACTGGTTTATATGCATTCAAGGAACTTGTAATGTTTCAGGTATTATATAACAGTAAATAATAAAAGTATGCCTTTATTGGAGACAGTGGACACAAACTTAAGTAAGAGAAATGCCTTTTAAATAGTAGAAAGACCCTATTACTGTAAGAGTGGTTAAACACTGGACCAACTCGGTCTGAGAGATTGAGGAGTCTCTATCTTTTTTGACTGGAATCAAAGACTGGCTGCACAGCCCTGAGCTACTCCAGCAGACCCTGCTCTGAGCAGGGAGTGAAAGTAGGGACCTCCAGAAGTGCCTTCTAGCCCCAGCCATCCCTTCAAAGTAAGCCACATTAAAGTACTGATCTAGTAGAGACATTTAAAAAAGAAACTAATTTTTCTGTAAAGTGCAAAATATTTCACCAAAAATAATAGAAACACTGATTACACAGTTCAAAAGAGATAATTATCACTGTTTATAAAGAGACATATTTAAAATTAAATGTGATCGTCTACTTTAAAAATAAGTAATAAACATACAGATAGCAGTAGTAAATTAGATAATATAATTCAGTATTAATAAAAATTATATACTGTTGTGCTTTCACAGTTTTGTAGGATTAGATATAAATACTTTTCAAGCACTTGTAGCAAAAGAAAAAAAAATGAAGATTTTAAGCCTTCTGTGTAAAATTAAAGTGGCCAATGACATTCAAGACTAAGTATCATTGCACCAGGCCTAATGTAGGCTTTGATTCTTATTTTGAATAAGCCCTGTAGCTTAAATATTCTAGTGGCCAAATAGTAATTTATTCCTTAAGTTGTGTAGTGTTAGGACAAGAGGTAAGAAGAGTAGATTTTGTTGCTGTTGGAAAAAAAATGTTTGATTCAAAGTAACAAGAAATAAGGTGGATTAACTAAGTCATTCAGGGGCTTTTGGATCCTCCAGCCCTACTGATGACAGTGATCAGACTTCTGCTTCAGAAAAGTATTGAAGCTGTTGAATGAAATTTAGCTTTAAAGTGCTTGAATTTACATATTTTTTCCAGCTTCCAAATGGCTTTGTCTTTTAGAAGTGAGTAGTAGACTTCTCATTCAATGATGCTTTTACAGTTTCATGAATCAAGCAGATCAGCAGAATGGTGCTGAGGTACGATTTCCTCTCTCAGATGGTACCTACAGGTCAGTTCTCAAGAATTCAATTTAATTTCATCTCCTTCAGAACTTTGATTCTATTTATTCAAAAGAGAGAATGAGAAACTGGAATTTAGTTTCCTTTCTTTTTCTTTTTTTTTTTTCTCCTTCTCCTCATCCTCCAGCCCAAACCAAGGGACTTCCGCAGTTTCTTTCCTATCTTCAAAAATCTTTGGCAATTATGCTTTACACCAGAATTTTGAGACTTAGGTAAACATCTAGAGGACAATCATTGTTTGGCATCCTGAGACAGCTGATCAGGCACATAAAGGTTAGATTTCCTCCGTGCACGCCAAGCTTTGTCAGGTCCAATGAGCCCCATGAAGCTTTGAAATTTGACTCTGTTACTCATACAGGTTTGTGCAATGCCATTTAGGCATTCCTTACAGTTCTAGCTGTCACCATCTGTCACCCCAACAAGAGATAATATTTGACAAAACTCTTTACAGTTGCCATTTTGATAGTGCAGAAGATGGGAAGTGACTATTGTAGCCTTTGCATTATATATTCATGAAAACGCTTCCATTTTGGTTTTTTTTTCTATTTTAAATTTAAGATTTGTCTCTGTATATATAATTTGTTACATAAAGCATAGAATTCTACTCTATTTAGGAGTAACCTAATAGAGTAAATTAATGAACTGGATTATTTCCATATACAAAGTTTTGCCATATGTTTCAATTAAAGTGAGATCCAAAGGCAGGATTCAGTTCATTAAGGTTCTTATTCTTTTGCTGCTCAGCAGGTATTTACTTCCCTTTCTCTCCTGGATCAGTGAAGGTATTTATGCACTTTGATTCTTTTAGCATCTTAGTTGGCTAGAGAGGGGTACTTTCCTCACCTACCTTCCATTGATTTCCAAATGCTGTTGTATTAAATTAATGTTTTTTCTCATAATTCTAATCAATTTTAACAACCAAAAAAATAAAAATAAGAAATATTCTGAATTTATGATTTAGTTTTTTCTGAGGCCCTGCAGTTCTTACTGAATTACACATTGCTTCTTTGTCTTGTACCCTTAAATACAGGCCCAGGTAGATACTTCAGAGCCCAAATATCCAAATTTTAAAATGTACATGCCTGACAAAGAACATAAATATAACAAGTTTTTTTTCCTAGATTCTAGACTGAATACACAATATGTTTGTCCTGTATAAGGTCTGTTACAAATATAAATGTGTTTGTCATAGGAAAAATGTCTTAGAACACTTTACAAAGTGACACACATGAGGAAAATGTACTAAAACTGTCTTATGCTATAAAAAAAGGGCAATGCTTTAATAGCCTCTATTCATGAAGAAGGTATAAAAATTACAGTCATATACATTTTTGTTTAAACACCAATTAAAAAAAAAAACGCTAGTCACCTAAATTCCTATTTCTCATTACTGCTTATTGCAGCTTTGCTCTCCTGTAGAAGAAAAGCAACCATAAGAGAGAGAGAGAACTGATACTATTTGACAGGTCTTTTCACAGCCCCTGTTTTGCTAGTTCGGAAACAGAAGGTAGCTGTTGTAACTCTAGTTCAATAAAGCCCCTGATGGCTTCCAGCTGTTATCAGTATGATCAGACTTTCTGTGGGCCAGAAGGGGCTCCTTGGGTTCCTCTCAGGTGCCAACTGTGCTCTGCAGTCAAAGCTGAACCCACAGGAGTGCACACCTGTGTGGAGCTGACACGCTGGGTTTTAAATCACATACATTATGTGCCTCCCACAGGGAACAATATTTCCTGAAAATAATCCAATCAGACAGGGCAAGTTCCTCCTGTATGAATCAAATCTCCTTATATTATCACACACTCAAGAAAGATGGAAGAAACCAAGCTGCAGCTTTCAGCATGTGGACCTGAGTCATTTGATCACAGGATATAGTCCAGGAAAGGAGCAGCTTTGCCCAGCTTAATTCTAGCCTTGAGATATTATCAACCAGTGTTTGGTGTTTGTAACAATACACATGCAGAAACTGAGGGGGAAAAAAAAAAGAAACCGAAAGATTTTGAGGGCTATTTTAGTTTGAAGCAGAAATTTCTTAGTATTTGATGACCTCTGGTGGACAGGGTTACATTTGCAGGTCTTTCGAATGAAAATCTGTATTCTGTATCTGTTTTCAGGAAAGACTGCATTGCAATATTATCGAATTCGACTATTTGCCTAATTACTTCACAAACTAATCCCCAGCTCCAATATTTGCATGTCGCCTTGTAATTGTGAACTTACATAAACTGAAAAGCGATCACAAATTATTCTTTATAAAGCATTTGCAAAATAATAAAAAAAAAATTGTGAGGCAGAATTATTAGCAAATGCAATAACAAAATGAGCTCAAACATGTTAAATGAATGTCAATATTTTGCTGTCCACTGTTTTTTAAGACTGTAATGATGAAAACATCATGTTCAAATTTTCTAAATTAATTTTTGTATACCAGGGTAAACTGTGCTATCTTCTAGGAAAGTTCACCTTAAAAATCATAGCCATTCAGTACACTGTCACAGTAACGTGCATTTTTCTCTCTTTTTAGCACTTGCTGGAGTGTAAACACTCATGTCAGCATAACACAGGAATGAATTATACAGTCTCCTTCAAATCCCTTGATTAGAAATCACAGATCTTTCCTTATACATACACTCTATCTGGAGACTTCTCTTTCCTACTCTGACTCCTTTTTGTTCCTACTCTCCTATTCTTCAATGAGTCTCTGTCTCTATCCCTTTTCAGAAGTAGAAACTATCTTTCTTTCACCTGCACTCCCCTGCAGATACACCCTGAGGAGCTTGGTTTGAGTATCAGGAAATTAACTTCTCTTACTTCATTATTTTACCATAATAATTATTTTATTGTTTAATTATTCAGAGTAAAAAGAATTATTAAGTTCCCATGGCTTATATCAGAAGGTCATTTTTCTGACTGGAAGTGTCATTTATTTCTTTATTATAACAGCTTGTGGTAGTTGGCAGAGAATGATGATAATTGTCAGCTTTAAGTTTAACTAAGAGCTGTAACTCAGAGAAAAAAGAATACCATTCACTCTTGACAGTAAAATCATCAGTAGCAGTAAAATAACCAGTAAACCTAATTTCCTCAAATTATCACTGTAACCCCTTAAGAAAGAAAAATTGGATGGTGCAGAAGAGCAGATCAGAAATGGTTGCACATTCCTTACAGAAGCAATAACATAATTGTGGAGGCAATGGACAGAGTATAGCAAGCAATAAATTGTAAAGACTTTGTAGTCAGTGAAGTCTGACTCTTACTGGCTTGCTCATCATGGAATTCATTAAATCAGCACACTCCTGAGCACTTCCATCTTACTCAGCCATGGTTAGCTCCCTCTCAGACGTCTCTAGTAATTTGGCTTTTCCAGCTAAAAATAATAATAATAATTTTAAAATATTAATCTCTGACCCACTGCTTCACTGCAGCATTTTCTGCCATGCCATGAAGGATCATTCAGAACATAAGCTCCCCTGATAGGCAGTGATCCAGACTGCATCAAGAAGCATGGGAAGGAAAGAAGCATGTTTTGATGTTTTGATCCAGACTTCCAGTGAGCCATGCAGAGATGTGTCATTGTCTTTAATTCCTTCATTACCACATCAACACATTGCACAAAAGGAGCACAAACTTAAAAGATGAACCTTGAGACACACTGAGTCACAAAACTGCTGCTGCTGCTTTTGGAAGTTTTCCATGGTGAAAGGAAAGAAGAGTAGTAACAGCCTTCATCCGCCCTCTGGGTATATAAGCAGGTGTTTTATGTGAACCAAATGCATGTGTCTCTCCCGTGTGTTCAGTGCTTTGAACTGCCCTCACCTTGGCTTCTGCTAAGCTGTTTCAAAGTTGAGAGTTTTTTCGCTTTAGATGTAACATTAATGCAAGCAGTTCCCCTGCCAACACAGAAATCTCCTGCAACACTGAACCCTGCAACAGTCTCTACCTTTATTTTTCCCCTCACCAATAAACTCACTCCGTCCTGTCATTATGGAAGATGTCTTCATACACAATTAATTTATTTAAACATTTATTTAGAGAATATTTTGTGTTCAAGAGTTCATAAAAGTAGCATCACATGTGGGAACTCACTTAGCCATACAGGAAGAGGAAATGTACAACTGCTTCAAGAATAATCTGGACAAGGCTAGATGTAACTGATTGACTGAGCTTAAAAGCAAGAACTGCAAATTCGTGGTTTTCAGAAGGTTTCATAATGTGTTCACGCTGCTTTAAATTGTTTCAGTGTTGTACCTTTATATGGTTATTTCCCCACCTTCTTACCATGTTTGCACTAATTCCTGCCTCCTACTTCCATGTTGGGAAGTCTCCACCCCCTCCATACCATATTGGTAACGTGTACCTCCCCTCGCCTCCGTGTTTGGCAGGCTCCTCCCTTCTCTTCTGGAATTGGCTACAGCAAACCCCGTAAAGGGGCTGTCGCCATCTTAATAAACTCTCTCTGCCCTCCGCCTCCTCGTGGTGCTGTGTGCATGATTGGATTGTCCTTTCCTGCATCACAGCCCCGGGAGAAACGAACACCTTGTTGCAGCCTGCTAGCTAGCCAGGGCACACGCCGCCGCTTTTTCCTGCCTGCCTTTCAACTAGCAGCGGCCCGGCCCCGCTCCCGGCTGCCCTGCTCGCCGCCGCCGCGCCGCTCCCCGCTCGCTCGCCGCTCGCTGCTGCCAGCCAGAAGACCA
>VZRE01001223.1:95471-158260 GCA_013396775.1 Cephalopterus ornatus
CCCCCAAAAAAAAACAAACACCAAAGAAAAGAAACAAAACCAACTAAAATCAACAACGACAACAACAAAGAAACAAACAAAAACCCATATGAAGCAAAAGGTACAATTGATGCAGTGAGATCTAATAGATTCACTGTTCAGCCTCCTGAAAATCTGATGTAACAGCTAAACTAAATATAAATAAAAATATGTATAATGACAGCAAATTAGCAATGTTCTTTACACTGCTTGTGCATTAGGCAGATTTTCTGAAAGATAGGTGATAGAAACAAAGGACAAATTTTGAAAATCATAGTACAGTAATACACTCTGCTCAGATAACAGGATAACTACAAGCACTGCAAAGGAACCAAAATAATTAAACAAAATTATAATGTTATTGCATTGTAAATAAGGCATCTTTCTTCTAGCAAGAACCTTCTTTTCCTTCTCTTCCAGGAACACAATGTTACTTATTTAAAAAACCAAATGATGATTGGTAAAATTTGGTAAAATGAGACACTGTGTAACTGGTAATGTTGAACCGCTATCTTCCTGGAGCCAGGGGTAGGTAGCACACCACTGAGCTGAATGAAGGGTTACTGTCTGCCATCCATGAAAATCAGACCAGCAGAGCAGTAAAAGGCAAGACAGAGAAGAGCTAAAGATAATCCCAGAGCAAGCAGCTTCCTCTATTAAGTGAAAGAAAAAAAAGGAAGTATCAGAGGTTCTACACAGGTGAGCAAGTGTGGGTCTAAGAAGCAAGCAGGTCTATAAATATGAAAGAGCACAAACGCAAAGCTTTTCTGAGATCTCTTGTATGAGGTAGCTCATAATAAAATAATAAAAAACTTCATAGATAAAAGCAGATGCCTTGTGTACATAGATAAGCAAAGCTAATGTTAGAACTATTAGGACACAGGTAGGGCGGTAAGAAATCAGAACTGATGTTTATGAACCACAATAAGGATTGATTCAGAAAGCTCCTGCTCAATATGGCTGTAAGCAGTAACAGGGTGGACTAATTCCATGTCTTAACATGAACAACAGAAGCAAGAGAGGGCATACTGGTTAGATAAAACAGCATAGATAAAGGACTGTGCAGTAGATTAACATCCCCTACATACCTAGCCAAATCTGCTCTCCCAAAAGTAACTAATTTTTTGTAAACAAACCTTACTAAAGACTATAGTTGTTAATATGAAACGGAGAAATCTTCATGGTGTTCAGAGTGCACATTCTGGGCAGTAGAAAGAAAGTATCTGTAAAGAGAAATCAATTATCCAATTCTACATACATCAAGATAGTCCATGACCAATTTTTCTAAAGAATAAATGATTTGAGTTTTTTTCAGCATAGCCTTGTCTTTTGCTTTCACTCAGAATGCAGTTCTTGGAGCACAGTGATAATGAATAATGAATCCTGCAGATCAAACAGCCATGAATGTTTTCAATGTATAAACAACAGCGTGCAAAAAAGGAGGAATTTGAACTCAGGTCTCCTGGATGATCTGTTAAACCACTGAGCTTTTGGTTTAAAGAAGCCTCGACATCATCATCATCATCAGTTCACATTGTTCAGTATAGAGAAGTAAAAACAGGCCACAATTCTGGCTAAAAGTGTTTAAAACAATCAGAGAATTACTAATTATATTTTATTTCTGGCAGGGCTGTGTTTCCTCCAAGGCAGAGTGGGTTTTTTCAACCCATAGCCAGTACTTGCAGCCTATTTTTGTGTTCTCACACTGAATAAGCTACACTGCTACAAGTCTCTTCTAGGAGTGTGTACCTCCCTGCTAATGTTTCTGCAAACTCTCTTAGGCAAGTCATGACACTGCTCAAGATGATTAATATTATCTTCTCCTTTCAAGTTACAGCTCTGGGAAAACCATTTTGCTCTGGCTTTTTGTTTTTGTAGTCTTGCCAAGAAAGAGCAAAAGTGATATAGGGGAAGAAAGGGGACCAGAGTTTGTGCCACTTTAGAAAGCTTGGCTTAAGCTCAGAATGGCAATGAACTCAGATAAGAGCTTTTCTTTACAAACAGTAGGGTTTCCCACCCCCACTCACCAGATCAAATAAACAGTGATGGCTTGGTAAAATCACATGAACCCTCCTTTCTTCACAGCTGACTTCACAATTCATGATGACATGAGATGGACAGACAGCACAGACATGTTAAAGCTCTAAATCTCTTAACACCAGGGCCATAGAGCTCACCGATACCCATGACCTTTTATTTCAGTCTTTACAGAATCTGGCCATGCATCTGCTGAGTACTACATGAGCTCCAACATTTGTTACTCACCTAACTACTTTCTTTTTTCCTGCTCATAGCTCATTCCTTTAAATCTCTTTGATCCTTTGTATCTTGTGGACAGAATATCTGGTGGTTTCCTTCAAGGTTTCATTGTGCCCTCTCTTATGTTCTTTAGATGAACAGTCCTGCTGCTTTCAGACAGGAAAAGTTATGTCCCTTCATCATATGAGTGACTGAATTATTTTGTCACTTACCTGCAGTTTTATATTACTGTCCAGGGAGAAAAATTTCATGTCCCTGATACTTACTTCATAAGAAAGCCTTGTGTCTCAGTAATACCAGGCTTTCATACCAGATAATAATCTACTGTGGCAAAAATAGATGCACTAAGCTCAAGTGGCAAAATCTTTGAAATGACAATAATGTTGGGGGTAGGATGGGTCATATGGTGACTATTCAAGATGGATCCATCTGGCCTTATCACTGCAGCTACCAGAAGGCTGTGGATGGTACTTAGACACACTACATTATGGCCAAGAGCACCCAGAGCACTCAGCATAACAGCACAAGTCTGTTTAAATTAAGATCTATGTTTGCTTCCAGCTTCTGAGATGACCTACTCTATGGATTATGCTACTAGTCCAATCAAACTGCTCTTCCCAGATATATTTACCTTTCACTTACATCAGTTCCATAGGCAACAGTGCTGTGGTATCTAAACTGAAGAATTGTTTCAAGAATGGCAAGCGGTTTTGGAGTTCATGCTTGAAAAAAAAGAGGGTGTTTCTCTCTTGGGTGAAAGAACCAAACATACAGAAACTCCGGTGAGTCACAGCTCTCACAGCAACAAGGTCAGTTTGCAGAGCTGTGCAGCTGTTAAGGATGCTCTCTTCTATTCTCATCTGCTGAAAAATAAAACAATCTATAGAAAGAAATGGCAAAATTTTTACTGCCAAGTCACTGGACACAGTGAGCTGAGTCTGAAAATGATGCATAATTCTGAATCTGTGAAGCTCATATTTATTAAAAAGAAAGAGACAAACAAAATTTATACCTCATGATAAATGATCTGCTGCTTAGTGGAGGTAAATAACCGGCCATCTATCCTATGAAACAATATGGCATTTTTGGTCTTTTTTATTAAATGCATAATCAAGATGAAAACTATGTCCCCGGTTGAAGTTCTCTCATTCCCAGCTTTGGAATGTCCTTCCAAAGGTAAATGAAGCATTCCAGCTACAGCTCCCTCAGGTTTTGTATCATAATTTGTGGGCTACATGCAGAAAGTTTTTAAATGGATTTATAATAAGAGAGCTATGCAATACTGGAAATACGTTTTCCCTTCAATGCTTTTTTTTTTCAGAAAGTGAATTTAGATAGAGTATTCCAATCCAATTGTGACAGCCATGATACCAGCATTCCAAAATGTCTTTTTAAAATCAAACTAATTATCTGAAATTTCTTCCCAGAAGAAACTGAAAGCACAAATGTACTCCAGGAGAGACTTCAGAATGTGCAAATGCTAAAAACATTAGTTTCTTTCTTCCCCCCTAACTTAAGTTCTGCAAACATTTACAGTCTTCTATAATTTCTTGGATTTTTCTTTGCTGTTGTTGTTTTCTTAGTTGTTGGTTTTAGTTTGTTGTTTGTTTTTCGGGTTTTGGGGTTTTTTCTGAATAAGCTTTAAAAATCCCAAGTGGGAATTCTTTTGTAGTTTTTTGTGATATTTTATGAATCTTATTCAATACCTGTGTTTCAACTTAACCAGTTTTCTTGATACACTTTTTTCTTGTCTTCTCACAATAGTAGGCATCATTCTAGTAATGACTAGTCTGCAAAGCCTGCCGCCTAATGACTTTTTGAAACATTCAGACATCCTTCCTCTAACACTTATTTAACTCCTCTTGTTTATGGCAGATTCACTATTCTCCACATGTGGCAGTTTTATTGTGTCTTTTCCATACGGCTAATAAATTATATTCATGCTCAGTCTGACTTTGAACATACTTTCTCGGAGTCAGATTTTTAAAAAATACATGCATTACTTACTTGTGAATCTTCAGTTTTACTGAATCTAATTTGCTCTTCTCAAGGTATTTTGGAACTAATTAAGTTTTCAAATTCTTTGAATGCTTTTCAGATATTGAAGACCGAAGGTCCTACCAAAGCCATCAGACGCTGTGGGGTTTCAGCATCTCTGTCAGACCCTGAAAAAAAGGTTTTTGGCAACATCTCAGTTCACCACTTACAAAATCTGGTACTTTGTCACAGATAATGGCTGCTTAAAAGCTGTTTTAGGCCGTTGATCCATCACTTTTCACATAGCAATTTCCCACTTCTTTTCCATTTACTACTTTCCTCTTCAGCCACACAGTTTATCTTCATTCCTCATTCCAGACGCAGGTCTGGCCTCTGGACACCACAGGAGAAGCATCTCTGCCAAGACTCAGAGAACTCATTATTATATCTTTAATCTTGATTCCTTCTTCCCCTCCCCTCTCTTGGCTGTCATGGTTGACACTTACTCTTCCTGCAAAACAAATTGTTGTACCATGTTAGCAGAAAAATATTCTGTGGTGACACTAGTCTATGAGACCCTCTTGGGGGTCTTACCATGGAGACAGCAGGGAATGTCTTTCTCTTGTGCTAGGAAAAAAGAATGTGTGTTTGCAATAGAACTGAGGTTTTAATATCCTAGCTTACACCACACTTCACTGTTTTAACCTCTGCAGCTCCACAAACACTTCCTTAACGATCACTAATTGCTGAACAATGTGGCACTTGCAAGGCTTAATGTGTCTTTTCAATTCACATTTTTAATTAAATAATTTCTTCAGGATTTCCACAAGCTTTATCTCTGCTTCAGCTGGATCTATTTTCTTTTCTATAATTCTCCTTGCAAATCCAAAATGTTGATATACAGACAAGTAACCTTTCAGACTCATTTCTATCCTGCTTGGTTTTCTTTTAATGTGAGAAAATATTTTGATATAATTTCTGAAAGATGTGTGAGAAACAGAGTCTCAAACTATTATAAGTTTTAGAATAGGAATTTATTTATATGATAAAAGCAAGCAGCGCTGGGTGAACAGGAGGAGTCTTGGTCCAAAAGCCTGTCACACTAAAACAGTAAATGTGTCCGGTATTTATTTTAGACACTCCATACATATTTATTACATCCTTTTACACAACTATTTCAGGTATTCGACATATGTTTCTTTCACAATTAAGGTTAATTAATTTGTTATCTCTTACAACAAGTTGCAAGTTATAAATTCTAACATTATCTATTAGAAGTTATAAATTCAAAGATTACAAGTTATAAATCCTAAAAAGTTATAAATTCTAGGATTCCCCATGTCTAGGGAAAACAGGGGAGGCAGTGGTCTGTCTTATGTCTTTATGGGAGTGTAGTTAAGTTTTACAAACTGTTTGTTTTCTCCTTCCCTGAGGCTATAATAACCCATTTGTTTCTTTTATTTTTGTACCACGAATCATAGCTGTCTATTACAGATGCTTAGAAAAAGATAGCAACACTCTCAAACTCAGTCTTACACTGCTTATTTCTTTGACATTTGTTACTTCTTTCTCTGAGTCTTCCTTCGGAAAAGCTGAAAAACCTTTGAGCACGCAGCAGGGCTATAACCCAGAAGAAGCCCATGAAGCCCAACTAGGCGCACGCTACTCCAGCTCTATTTTAATTGATGGAAAAGGACCCAGACATTCCCGTTTCTGTAACAGACAGATAGGAGGAATGCAAGGAAGAGAAAGCGCACGCCTTCCAGGACGAAGTTCCTTCTCAAGGTTTTCTTCGCTGTGTACCGAGACCCAGATCAGGATCCAGCAGAGGGTGCTGCTGCTCCGACCTTCACAGCGTGAACGGGGGTTTCAGCCGGACAGAGACAATTGATCTAGGCAGAGTGACGTCATGTCTTGACGAAAGTAACGTCTTTTATAACAGTGACAAGAAAACTTACATATTAGATATAAGGCAAAAATCAGACAGATTACAGAAAATAGAGATGCCTTTACAGTGCCTTTACAGTCCACATTTCTACAGATGTGATCCCAGGATTCAGAGCGGGCACTAAAATAAAGTATTTGTGAATATATGGTAAGCTTAAAGCTCAAAATCAACTAGAATTTTTTAGACAAGAATCAATTTTACCAAAAGTTAAATAGTTTACTTTAAACAGTGAACACTAATATAATATCACAAATTGGGGGCAGGGGGCGAGGTGATGGCAGGTCAGGTGCTTTTAGCAAGATCTGCAATTGCAGGTCATCATTCTCTTCCCACATAGGACATAGACCAGATGAGCTACAAAGATGCAAAACATCTACCAATTACTCATCCAGCTGCTGTTAGAGGTAGGAAGACGTTGAATCTTCCTAAATCCAACACCAAGAAGGCTGACAAAGTACTTCTGCGCAAAACTCAGAGACTTGTAAATGCACTAAGTTTGGGCCAAACAATATTGCTAGTCAAACATAGGATTTTGCAGCTGTGCACTCCCTCACTTCTTAACAAGAGCAAAAGAACTATACACTACACTGTTTCAGACCAAAAGTCCATCTAGCCTAGAATCATGTTTTCCACTGGTAAACAGTAGCAGATGCCACAACATTAAAAATATTAGACCACCAAAAATACAGTCTGACATTTTTTCACTTTCTATACTATTTCTCAGCAGCCAGCTGCTCAAGGAATTTCTGAGATTGTGAGTGGATTATGTTATTGAACAGTCACTGATGAACCTATCACCAGCAAAATTTTCTAACTCCTTTTAAGCCACTTAAGTTTCTGGACTCTACAACATCTCATGGCGGTAAGTTCCATCAGTTAATTATCTGTTGAAAGAAAAATTACTTCCTTTGTTTGTGTTAAATCTGCTGCCTGATATGTTAATGTTATACTATAGTACTAATACCCTCTGTAGTTATTAGAACAGCAAGTACCTCTCCTGTAATGAGGAAAAAGATGTCACAACTATTTTGCTTGCTTATACAACTTCTGACTCACGAATAGTTTTGCCACATTTGTTGATTTTGGATATCAAACAGTAGATTCAAACCTATTTTCATTTTATTCATACCACAGTCTATATCATGTTGACCTGAATCGTTGGATTTTAAGTAAAGCCTTATGTAGTATAAAAATACAGAGATGATCAGTCTAGTTAGGTGTTGGGAAAAGATGTTTTTTTTTTTTTTTTTTTCTTGCTGTGAAACATCCAGCATTAACTACTGAGAGAAAGAGCATAGCAGAGTAAATGGCTTTTATTCTGTTTCTCCAAGCCTTTCCTATATTTCTGTATTATTATTTTACGTACTTGAAACTCCTTACATTAAAAGCATGACTTTTAAGGACAAAACATTTAATTGCCAGCAAGAAGTATGGTATAGCTTTAATTAGCCATCTGCTGCAGCCTCTTTCAGTTACATGGTGGAACAAAAGTAGTAACTATGTCTAAAAAAGCATCAATATGAAAAGATTGGTGGCTTTCAGACACTCTTCATCAATTTTTTAGTATTTCTCTACAATTACACAATTTTTATATTACAACATGTAGTTCAGAAAACCTTCTCAGTCTTGACCCTTTGTGGTATCGTTCCTTTCAGCTCACACACCACCACCACAACACCCACCCAAAACTCCTCCCTCGTTTTTCCTACTTCTGTACTTGCAGACAAAGCATTATTGTACTTTGTTACCAAAACAAAGAGATCACCTATACTTTAGAATTGCATCAAACTCTTGGTGAACAAACAATAAAACCATACATTCACATCAGCTGATACTTCTCTGTAACAGTTGTGCAGTACAAGTGAATCAAGGGCTAATATATTACAGATTACTTTGATAATTAACTCACTTGAGAAACTCATTTTTATCTGAGGACAGTAACAATGGTTCTCCAAAAGGAAATAAAAAGTCAGGTTTTCCTTTACAAATTCCCTGTTGATGCAGGACAAACTTGCAATTAGTCTATTAAAGAGATAAACATGATTTTAAGATACAGGTTATAGCTCTTTGTGTTACGTTGCTTTGAAGACCAAAAAGGCAAGTCAAAATTCCCATGCTCTTCAACATTATTAAGAAAAACAGTGTATTGATTTGTTTAGCCTGTAGCAGGGTTTGACGTGACAGAACCATTGCAGGATTTAATGTGACAAAGCTAGAGTTCCTGATTATGCAGGATGAATTATGGGGAAAACTATGCAAATGTAAAGTCCTGGTTGTGAAACTCCAGGCAATTTCGTTGGTGGGAGTTCTCCTGACAAAACAAAAGGTTATGTTCAGAGTTAGGTAACTTGGGTGGGGCTATAAATGAAATATTCAGCCAGATGATACACTTGGTACTCAGTAGCTTAAATTATTCCAAGGAAGTGTGCCCATGCCAAGTGAAAGACAGAAATAAGAGTTCCATCTTGGATTTCCACAAAAAGGGTATGCTGGTTGGTAAATAAGTACCCTAGTGCAAGGAATGGAAAGGACCTAATGGGATCATAGGGTTCATCTTTGCTTTCCATTACCTTTACACTTAGATGGTAGCTCGGTGTTCTCCAGCTCAGCAGACTCTACTGCAACTACACAGGACCAGAATCCTCGCTATTGAAATGAACAGCCAGTGCAATGCCATTTCCCCATTTCTGTGTGACAAGTTCCTCAAAGTGAGATACCACTGTAGCAAAAAAAAAAAAAAAATTGCTCCACAGTCAGCAGCATAACATTCCCCAGAAAAATATATTATGAAGATTTTTATCAGACACCAGATCTTTTACTGGATCCTCTTTTTCTTCTTTTTGAATGTCTGACAGCTGCTTGGCCTTTTGAACCACTCAAACCTTACATATCAAAACTGATGCTCTTTCAGCACGTGCTGTCAACATAGTTTTGGAGCTAGAAACTTGCTGCTTCACTTACTTCACTTATTTCTGCCATAAGTGCAGGGAGACAACATGCACAGCCTGAATCCTCACTGATCACATGACCGGACTTAGCTTACCTCTGCCAAGATGAGAAGTTCTTAAATTTTTGTAAATCCAGTATGGGTCCTGTAGAATCAAGAAGGGGACAACAGCTCTCGCCTCTGCTTGATGGGTATCTCCTGCAGAGTCAGGTCAGTCTGCTGGTTCACTATCATCCACTTCATGCCTGCCATTGCTCTTTCCTTCTTCCCATCAAACCTCCATTCTGCTCTTCTGCCATTCTTCTTTCTCTCTGTGCAGTACTGAGCTCAGCTGTGCTGCAAACCTGATGACAGCTGAACTCCGGTGAGCTGAGAGAGGGGTTTGGGAGGGCAGATGCAGCTGAGTGTTGTGCTCTTCCAGTGATCATGTGGAGTGTGACAGGTGTAAGGTTATGTCATATGGGCTTTCTGTGCAGCACACAATTTCCACAATGCTTACCTGAGTAAAGGTTCCTAGGGGATGGACTTAAGAGTCATCTGTGCATGTGAGTGCTGTTTGAAGCTCTCTAGTCTTGTTACAAACAAAATTACCTTCAATTCATTTAAAAAAAAATAATATGGACTTGGACTGACTGAAACTATTATTCACAGATTTGGGACCACAGCAGAAGTAGGGGCAATTGTGAGAGACTGAAACATTTCACTTGTAGTTTCTGAGTTTTGCTTTTGTTATTTCAGTTCTCTTTTAAAAATTATTTTTAAAAAATTCAGGGCAAAATAAAATCTGGTCTAACTGAAAATATTTATTTTTATTTTCATTTGCTCTTTGAAAGAAGACTGTTCAGTTGGCTTTGTATTGTTCATTTCACTGAAGGTGATAAGGTTTTCAAAAATGTTTCTTAGCGCCATGTCAACAATCTATCCCAGTATTCTCATTAACTTTTTGGTAGGACTGGCGGAATAATATCAATCAATTGTTGCATGAGAAAATTTATTTTTAAACAAACACACTCGATGATTTTTTTAATTCAGTTTCACTCAGCCAGAATTAAAAATAGGGAAACTTTGTGAGTACATCTGCAAAATATTCTATAGTTTTCATCTAAATGTTTTGCTTTTGGGCAAGCCTCACTAGGATATTTTGTTAAAATTATTTTCTGAGAATATAAACATAATTTTTGTTAAAAAAAAAAAAAAGGAAAAGTGATAAAGTTTTGCCAAAGTCCTGCTAAATTTGGTGTTATTTGGGTTTTTTTTATATTTTTTCCATTATATTTTTATAAAACATTTTTTGCATCTGAGGGCTTTGGAGAATGTCACTTCTATTCACTGCAAAAATTCACTTTCAAAACAATTCTTTTGGCAACAGGGAGGAAAATGCTATCATCAATAGAGGAGCACTGTATCATATTACAAATGTTCCCTTCTATTAAGCTTTTTACTGTTGAGAACTAGAAACACTCACAAATTGTCAGGAAAGATACAGAAACACATTTGATATACCCAGCAGAACTAACAAGCTAAGGCTGCTTCATAACCAGCCATAAAAACATATGGAAAGCCAATCCAATCTCCCTGCTTTGGCTAAGATTGTGAGAGCATTTAATTCAAATTACTGATAAATCTTTCCTTTCACACATGTTGGCCCAATCAAGTTCCTAGCAATTCTCATGGGAGTCAAAGCTGCAATGCCTAATGAAAGGTCTGAGCTGAGAATGGCTATAGGAGAACACAAAAAAAAAATTCAAAAGAAAGGGAGAAAGGAAAAAGAGAAAGGAAAAAGAGAAAGAAAAAAACAAAGTGGTAAAAGAAAAGGAGAAAAGGGGAAAGGGAAAAGAAAACAAGAAAAAAGAAAGAAAGTAAAAGCGGAAAGGGAAACTATCAAGGAATAGAAAACAAATAGAATCTTTTTTCAGAATCAATCCCACCTGGAGTAATTTGTGTTCAGTGAGGTCTAGGTCTACAAATTTAAGGGTTTACCAAGGTAAGGTTTGATGGTTTGTTTCCAAGATCAGAGAGGCAAATACAGTGACTTGCAGACAAGGAGCGCATGGAAAGGATAAAGGAGAGTGGTGGTGGCTGTTACAAGGTAAGTGAAAATTGAAGCAGCTTGTGGATTACCAAGGCTGGAGAGAGGACACAAGCTCTAGAGAAAGAACCGGGAACTTTTCTCAGATAAGAGATAGAAAGGAAAGGTCACTAACAGCAATTTGGAGAAAGTGTCTACCCATAGGCAGGGGGATGTGGCATAAGCAAGAAGTCTCTAGCTGGAAGGACAGAGAGGAGGGTGAGAACAGCTCTAGAGTTGGAGAGCTTGACCTGGAACAGAAGAAGCCCATATTAATACTCACACAGATTCATGTATAACTTTAAGTGGACACCCCATTTTGGGTTTGGATGTGCAAACAAGGCAGTTTTTCCTCTCAGCACCCTTGGTAGCAGGGACACTTCTTTGTGCTAGCAACAAACAGAGCCCAGTGCTCTTACACACAGTCCCAGGCATCATTACCTTTTAGCCCACACATCCTCATAGGGCAGTCCCTATAGACATGCTTCATTAAAGAAAAGAATTGGGAGAGTTGTAGACCACAAGGGATTACCCATAATAAATAAAGAAAAGAAACACCAAATAGAAAATTAAAGAAAATTGGTTATAAGGGCTTTTATTAAAAAAAAAAAAAAAAACAAAAAAAAACCAAAGAAATTTGAATGATTAAAGGAAACTTGGAAGAGAGAGAGGAGAGAAGAAGCTGCATAAATCTGCAGAGGATTAAAGGATGGACAAGTGTTTGGGACAATGTTTATATTTCAGTCATCACAAGGAGGGAGTCGAGATACAAGCTGGAGAGGATCTTTTCTTCTTCCATTTTCTTATCCAGCTCTTCAGCCTTAGGGATAGTCCATTTTAGAGAAGCAAAGTAACTCATACTCTTCACTCCTTAAACCCTAACATACATCTAACCTCACCATTGATGACATCGAGGATCTTGGGAATCTCTTTCTCTGTAGCATGTGCGCCTCTTCTCTGCAGTGTCAAGTCAGAGAAAATACAGATGGAAGGTAGAACAGGTGCAAATTTAGGGAAAATAATGCTGTCAGAAACAGGATTTGGGAAAGGAATCATTTGACATTCTGAAGAAATTTTAGTTAATTGACTACTTGATGAAGTAAAGAGAATTAATCGCTCTTTAATTATTCTTCCCATTCCTATTTAATGGGGGGGGGGGAGCTAAATTTATACCACTGTGCTTTACTTGAGTAAGAAAATCATGGCATGACTTTCCAGTGTCTTGTAGTTGAAGAAAAATGCAAATAAACAGCTGAAAAAATATAAGGAAAAATAAAGGTGAGGGTATTTGTGTAAGATATGTAAGCTTAAAGTTCATTTTTTGCCATGCAATTGTGCCTCTCAGGCACTTTGATCTAAATTTCCACATGCATCCTCTAGGACCCGTGATACAGGTTCCAAACTTAAAAGACAGCTTGGATGAGTGAATGACCAGGTGGTTTTCCAAGCATATTGCGGCTTACTACATGTTGAGCTATAGCTTAATCTAGTTGGGGACAAAATGGGGAACATATTTTGCTCATTTGGGCTTCTGAGATCTAATAACTCAAAGTTGAAATCCCCTCCACCTCAGCCAGTAAACTCACACCTCCTTTGAAAGTGCAGTAATGTGCATTTAACCCCACTATGCAACACCTGAAAAAAAATACTTTCTTTCTGAAACACAATAGTAAGCAAAATACATAGCAGAAGAGCTAATATAGATAATTAAAAAGAGTGTGGGAGTTTTTTATTATGTGAATTACTTTATTAAACCTTGGTTTACTCCTGGTATTTTCTCCCTGCCTTCTGCCTCTTTACTGATAGAAGTTTAAAAATTAGAAGCAGAACCGTAAAAAAACCCTAAACTTACTTTGCTTAAAATCTATTGCCTTAAGTAGCGAGGAAAAAATCCTGCCTATAACTCAAGGCAGAATCAGGCTGTGTGCAGCAACATCTTTAGGCAGAGGCAAAGTGGCAGAGACACAAAAGGTGTCTCTTTGTCTGGCTTTGCTTGTGCTGGGAAATTAATGTTGGCCACTGCATTGCTACAAGGATCTGAGTCTGTGACTCCTGCTGGGAGAACTGCCCCTGAAGAAGGGGGCAGATTTGCTGGCACTGCTTCTCCCTTTACCATGGCTGGAATCCACCAGCCTGGCTCCCCAGAGCTTTCTGTGTAGTTTTCATCCAGCTTGTTTCTCTCCCGCTACAGCAGTCATCCTCAGCCCATTCACATCTCAAATGACACAGTTCTCACAGCAGAGAATTACTCCTCACCTTTGGTGTTCCCCTTTGCTGGAGAGTGGGAGAAGGGCCAGAAACATAGTGAGCACAAGAGAAACCCTAATTTGTTTGCTACACAGAAATGCTTGCTAGACACAGAGGCAAAGCTACAGCAGCCTCACAATGACTTTTTCTTTTTTGCTACAAAACAGAGGGAGGGGAAAAAAAGAATATTTCCTTTTTGGTTTAATTCTGATGGGTTTTTTTCTCTAAAAAAATATCCTAGGATCTGTATTTGTACATGACACATACACTTGATGACATATGGAATTTACTCGTTGGACAACAAAGGAGCATGATGGAGTTGATACAGGCTCTGGTACAGATTACAAGAAAATACTGTCACATGGATTTCCTTCAGCCACTCACTGCACCACAGCTGATGTTCATGGCATAACATAGTTGCTACAAATAATTATAAAATCACCTTTAATAGGTCATCTTAAACTTTCTTTCTAAGTAGCCATTTTAGCTGTGATTCTCTGTAAGACAAATGCAAAAATTTGATGGAAAGTATAGAATTCCCTACAGACCTGGACAGAAATACAATGAAAGGATGAAATAGAGCTCTTACCTTTCAGATATTCATCTTAGGTATTTCTCACAATTAAGAAATACATAGGATTTAATACAGTTAAATAAGTGTTACATAAAAACCCAAAAAGAACAAAGATGAAATTGATAATGCTGTCAAATATATTGTCTTTTTTCCCTCTTTCAGCTTGTTATGGGCCAATGACCCTATCTTTTTTACAAAGTTGTTGCTATTTGATTTTTCTTTATTCTAGTTTCCAATGATTATCAAATCATGTAACAGCTGCAGAAGTATGCTTTCTTGACCAAAACATCAATGCCTTTTGGCTAGTTTCTTTAAAATAGAGAACTTACAGCTGTAATTCATTTCTAGATTGAGAAGTATGGTATGTTCTGTGGAACTACATTTGGACTGTTAGACTAGCTTTTCACTCCAACTGATATCTAAAAGTGGTGCAAAATTAAACCACTTGCCTTGTCATAATTTATTTTGAGAATTTTAGCCTATTATTTTTGATATGGCACTTGGCTTTTTCCTGTGGCTTTCTGAAAAAAAACAAGTGAATATTTAGGGGTCTGTTTTGTCTACTACTATCCCAAACTTCCTAAAAACGAGACTCATCTGACACCATCCTGCCAGTTACGATCATGAAGATGTTTCAGTTTGACAGCCTAATCTTTTGTGGGCCTTTTCATCTTTTGCAGAGCCTTTCTTTCATCAGCCCTCTCATCAGCATGATTGACTACAGATTTAGCTGAGAAACTGCAAGGACTGCTGCAAGATCAGCTAGGTTTCCGTTAGCAGGGATGGATTATGATATAGATCTTGAATGTTTGTGGTTATTGGTGGTTTCGGTGGAACAAGGCTTGTATTTCATGGCTGTTTATCTAAGGATTGCCAAAGAAGAATCTAGAGCAGTAAGGATGTTTCTTTAAATAGATGAAATCTAAGTAAGTATATACATCAAAAGGTAGACATGTATGTTCAGAGGAGTGTGGTTAGGTTATAAGCTCTAGCACTTGAAAGCTAGAGAATGGCAAAGTAAATGTATCCTGTACAAATCTTAGGCTACACTGCAGTTTTTACTTCCCTGACCATACACTCTTTCTTCTTCCTCCAGTAAATGTCTGTCTTTGTCAGTGTGCAGACTGAAACTGTGTTACTTCTTGTGCTCCAGCTCCTTCCCCTCCTCTGCCTTCCAAGTAGATGAGCCCGGATGCACTTACCTGCCAAAATCAGGTGCAGCCAACATGTGATACCTGATGCCACTGCTGATCTGTTGTCTTTCCACATCTTGTTTGTTATTCATTATCCAAACTGTGTCCCACACCCTGTATAATGCACGTGACTCAAGGTTTTCCCTAGATACAAAATTATTATTTTCCTCCTGGGCTTTCCTGTAGCCTACTGTAGTCACCAAGTGATGCACAAACACCAATTAAGTTATTTTCACAACACACCAGTGAGACAGCATACTATTATTATACCAAATTTACATATAGAGAACTAAGCTATGAGGAACCATGGTTCTACGTGTAAGCTATCAGCATCTTTAACTATACAAGTTGGGGCCATTCTTGTAACAGGGATGACCTATTAACTAAATGAGGTAGGGTTACTCCTGAAAAATAGTATGTGATCATGTAATTAAAAACTAAGTCATACCACAGGTGCCTGATAGCGTCAAAAGAACGTTACTCAAGCAGCTGTAGTTCTGATATTTCCTAATCTTTCAAGCTTAATTTATGGCCATGAATTATGTATTTTAATCCAGCTAATATTTGAAAATTGTAGGATTAACCCCCCACAAAACCAGAAAAAAGGAAATTTCATTAGATCTCATTATCCTGATTTTCACATGAGTCATCAGCAGGGTGTGAGCCCTGCAGCCTCACAGGAGAGTCGTACAATACCTGGGCTGCCACAGGCTGTGCTTCTGCAGAGGTCTCGACTCATCTGCTGCTAGCTAAAAGGCAATCTGAGAGGAAAACAACTGCAGTTTCTTTTCTGGATCAATGAGCACTCACAACAGATAGGCGCTGTGAAACCACAAACTCAAGTAGTAGCATTATTTGGGGGTTTGGGTTTTGTTTTGTGGGGGTTTTGTTGTTTTCTTATTTTGGGGATGGGCATTAGTCATGGGCTTTTTTATGACATCAGGGGCTCATATATGGTCAGTTTGAAGAGAAAGGCATTGATTTATTCCCAAATATGACCCTCAATGCTGTACTTGCACATTGACCCCGTTCGTCATATACATTTTGAGTATACATTTGAGTAGCTGCTAAAATTTCTCCTACTACTTGGCTTATCTTTATAGTAGTTTCATGAAAAATGATACTATGAATGCCTGCAGTCTCTTAAAACAAAAATCCATATCTTTCATATTGTCAGATCCATGAGGCAGATCTACTGTGTACAGAGTAGTGTACTTCAGAACCTGGCTTAAAAATAAGAGAGTTGCAAGATCTCACTACGTTATACGCTAATTTATTCCTCAAGGAAGGCATTTTATTCCTCAACACTGCTCTTGTTATCTATAACAACTTCTGTGATATAATTGTGGGTTTGGTTTATCATTTGTACACATGGCATTAGTCCAGTCTTCCCATATGCAAGAATTTATTTGCATTTTTATTTTGTCAAGAGACAATAAAAGTAATGAGTTCTATCTAAATTAGAAGATTTGCTTTATCTTTTAGTTTGAAACCTGCCATCCACTCATTCCTCTTGGCAGTCAGGCACAAACAAATCAGGAGATTTTCATGATATCTAGATAAGTCATACAAATACTTTGTGCACATCAGGATTGTGACTCAGAGTGTCCACCTAGCCTGTGATTTGTGCCATGTTAGCAATGCATCCTGTTGATCCATTGGCTGTGCAATGCAAGGCTGGCCTTGAAAAGGGAACTGGATGGTCTTTAAACATATGGGAGTATAGGAAAAATTAGGAACATTTATTACTATTATTTATGGGGGGATTTTTCTGTGCGGAAAAGGATGATTTTCTTAGGGCTCTTTCACCTTCATGTTTTCTACTCTTATGACTGAGAAAATCCAGGAAAATCCACCAGCAGCTGGAGTTTTGTGCAGTAGCTCACACATTAAAAACCCTAAAAATACCTGTGTATTTTATTCTAAAATAACTTTCATTCAACTACAGTCTTACAGGTTTTAAAAAAAGAAATTGATTAAAATAGAAGTAACTCTAAATCTTAAAAGGATTACTTTAAAAAGGTCAGCTCAGAGGGATTTTTCCCCTTGAATTTATTTTGTTTGCAGACAGTGACTGTAAGTCTCCTCCACAGCAATATTTGTCCTATGAGTGTAGAGTCCTCAAGGGTTTATCAAGTCTGCTCTGCTTCAAGTGCTGATGCTGATGTACTCACACTCTGGAGATAAAAGGGAAACACATCTGATGGCATATCAGAGGCAACATTTAATTATGTCAAACTCCTCTTCCCAAAGAATGACAACTTCTTTCCAATTCTGAGGAACCACCTCTTGAACAAGCACTGCATGGGTTTCATGGTACTGTGCATACCTGTAAGATGCTCAGTGCTCTCAAGCCCTGTTCAAGTCAGTTGGAACTGAAGTGTACTGTTCTTCTAAGAGTGATCAAAGCTGGGCCCAAGGGACACCCATACTGATGGTCACAGTCATTATTAAGACTGAGACAGGAATATCTGTAAAATCTAGAGATGCAGCCAAAGCACAATTTCAGATATAAAGTATGAGTGTTTTTCTTCATGTACGGTCTGCCAGTTCTCAGCTACTCAAGACTGTCCTCAGGCCCTAGCTCAGCAAAACAGCTGAGGCAAGTGCTTATATTTAGGTATGTGAATATTCACACTCAAATCACACTGAAATGGGTGCTATTACTGTCCCTTATTATTAAGATTTATTCTCTCCTCTATCTTTTCATAGGTGAATTCTCCTTCCCTTCCCCCGAGACCCACAGAACAAGCTTTGAAAGCCCTTATGAAGTTTCCCAGGCTGAGAATTCTCAGGAATATTTATCTGTATTTCTAGCTTTGTCGCTCCTGTAAACATTTTCACAAATAAAACTTTACTCACTTTATTTTCCAGGGAAAAAGAGGTCAGTAAAGTGGCGAGATAAAGTTTTTCACTCTTTTCTTTTTCGCTTGTTTTTTAAAAACAATTATTTTTCTACAACTGTTCTATTCTATTTTTACCAGAATCTCCTACTGATTTTTCTAACATACACTGCTTAATATCAGCTACAGGCTTCTCAATGTCATTAGCCTATTTTGATTTTAATTTGCCAGTGTAAATCAATAGCAAATGGATATTTGAGCCATTACTGCATCTTTATTATTACCCTAAGCATTTATTTACCATATTTAGAGATTTATTTATATTTTAAAGCAAAAATCTTTGTTTTGTGTCTAGGAGGATTCTGCAGCTTATCAATTAATTTACAAGTTACAAAGTTTGACTTCAAGCCCTTAGGGTGCTCTGATCCCACACTGAACAGAGCAGAGCTTTCCAAAATAAGCTTGCTAACGTCAGAACGTCTTGTTGCTAAGAGAAGAAGCGAGTGTAGCCTGGTAAAAGCATGCTGTTTCAACAAATCCATTTGAACTAGCAGCCAACCCATTTAAATACAATGAAAGTAGTTTTAAGCAATACATACCAAATTGTTACATCAGCCTGTTTTCCTAGAGCCAGAAAAAAATGGAGGGAGGGCTATTGAGGAAAATAGCAGAGGGGGAAAAAACCACATATCATCTACTCGGAGAGATTGCAGAATGTAAATGTGTTGTATCAGTCAGAAAACTAATGGAGGTGAGAATGACCTACCCCAGGCTAATAATGTACAGTACATGCAAGTTCTCAAAAGAATTTCCAATTAAGCTTCTTTTTATTACCACACTAACCGAAGGTTCCACTACTGCATGGTACATTACTTTTAAGAATTGAACATTAATTTAGATCAGAGGTATGTGTTCCCATCCCAACCAGGAGGACTGCCATGCAATATTGACCCTCCTCTAGGAACAGCGTGTAAATTCACCCATACTTTACAATATACACAATTCACATTCAGCTGCTTGACCACCTGGATGGATCTCTGCACCATGGTTCTTTATTTTTTCTTCAATTGCTAATCCATTAAAAATGAAACACTCTACAGTCTTGCATTCTGACCTTCTCAAAGACACATGCAAACACACATACCGTCCTGAGAAGCTGAAATTAGAGTGAAATACAAAAGAATCCTTAGCCTTCACAGATTATAAAATGACAGATGATACTGGTTGCATGAGTCCTGGCTCACCGGGGAGGTCCCAGAGGATTGGAAGTTGGCAAATGTCACGCCCATCCACAAAAAGGGCCGGAAGGAGGACCCAGGAAACTACAGGCCTGTCAGCCTGACCTCAGTGCCTGACAAGGTTATGGAGCAGATCATCCTGGGTGCAATCACACAGCACCTACAGGATGGACATGGGATCAGACCCAGCCAGCACGGGCTTAGGAAGGGCAGGTCCTGTCTGACCAACCTGATCTCCTTTTATGATCAGGTGACCCCCCTGGTGGATGAGGGGAAGGCTGTGGATGTGGTCTGTCTAGACTTCAGCAAAGCCTTTGACACTGTCTCCCACAGCATACTCCTGAAAAAGCTGTCAGCCCATGGCTTGGACAGGAGCACTCTCTGCTGGGTTAAGACCTGGCTGGAGGGCCGGGCCCAGAGAGTGGTGGTGAACGGGGCTGCATCCAGCTGGCGGCCGGTCACTAGTGGTGTCCCCCAGGGATCAGTGTTGGGCCCAATCCTGTTTAACATCTTTATTGATGATTTAGATGAGGGGATTGAGACCATCATCAGCAAATTTGCTGATGACACCAAGCTGGGAGGGAGTGTCGACCTGCTGGAAGGCAGGAGGGCTCTGCAGAGGGACCTGGATAGACTGGAGAGATGGGCTGATTCTAATGGGATGAGGTTCAACAAGGCCAAGTGCCGGGTCCTGCACTTTGGCCATAAGAACCCCCTGCAACGCTACAGGCTGGGGACAGAGTGGCTGGAGAGCAGCCAGGCAGAAAAGGACCTGGGGGTACTAATCGACAGGAAGCTCAACATGAGCCAACAGTGTGCCCAGGTGGCCAAGAAGGCCAATGGCATCTTGTCCTGTATCAAAAATAGCGTGGTCAGCAGGACAAGGGAAGTGATCCTTCCCCTGTACTCTGCATTGGTGAGGCCACACCTGGAGTATTGTGTTCAGTTCTGGGCCCCTCAGTTCAGGAAAGATATTGAGGTGCTGGAGCGGGTCCAGAGAAGAGCAACAAGACTGGTGAAGGGACTGGAACATAAGACCTATGGGGAGAGGCTGAGGGAGCTGGGGTTGTTTAGTCTGGAGAAGAGGAGGCTTAGAGGTGACCTCATCACTCTCTATAACTACCTGAAGGGAAGTTATAGCCAGGTGGGGATTGGTCTCTTCTCCCAGGCAGTTAGCAATAGGACAAGGGGGCACGGGCTCAAGCTCTGCCAGAGGAAATTTAGGCTGGATATTAGAAAGAAATTCTTTACAGAGAGAGTGGTCAGGCATTGGAATGGCTTGCCCAGGGAGGTGGTGGATTCACCGTCCCTGGAGGTTTTTAAACTGAGGTTGGACATGGCGCTTGGTGCCATGATCTAGTGAACGGACTGGAGTTGGAGCAGGGGTTGGACTTGATGATCTCTGAGGTCTTTTCCAACCCAATCGATTCTATGATTCTATGATTCTATGAATTAAAAATTTGTCACTTTTCCAAAGGGTCACCAGCTGTACAAATAAATGGTAACTATCGTACGTTTAAATAATGGCAGTGGAATACAACTTATTAATCCCTACTGTGTCATCGGAGAAAGCAGAACTGTGACTCCACAGAGTGAAAAATCCCCAGTGAGTTTCAGCATGAGAAATTCGCCCTAGCAGGAAAATCACTGCATTTGTATGGTTGATTCATTTATCACATGTTTTATAGAAATCACTTACATATCAGTGGGACTGGCTTGATTTTTCTTCACAAAATTATTGTATCTTAAAAATACTGAAAGTACAAAAGCACAAGAAAAACTAGTTCTGGTGGTTTGTGCATCCTACCTTTGCATTTTTTCCCAAGTAATTGCATTTTAATTCCTTTTAAATCAGTACAGAATGAAATTCCATATTTTAATGACCAATTTCCACAGCCTTTATGGATACACATGCATTTATACCAAAATCATTTTGGTTTGAATCCCTAAAGTAAGAAGAAAATATCTGTCCTCAAAAGAGATAAAGAATGTTCCTGATTTAAAAAAACGGGTCTTGAGTCAAGATCTTGTATTTAATGTTCTTTCCATTGGCTTAGGAGAGTTTTGAATCAAGCCACTATCTTATGGAACACATACAACTGACACTGATTTCAGGGACATTCTCTGGGTTCAGGGCAGCTCTGCCTTGCTTATATATGTGATTGTGCCAATTGCTATGAGGAAATGTCTTTTACATAGCATTGAAAAACCCGAACTATTGCTCTTATCATTCAGCCAATACTGGAAGGAAAATTTAGTTTCACATGATCCTGAACTAATTTCCCTGGGAGTTAGTAGAAAGACTTGGGATTTAACAGTGGTCTCTCCATTGCTTACAATAGCTCTTCAAGTAGATTTTTCTGCTCTCTGGGCCACATTGTGTTCCTACTTACTATGTGGTTCTGCTGACTTTAACGTTGAGCACCAAACTCTACTTTGGTTTTCTGAGAGTTATCATTAAACTAATTAATTAGCACTAAATCTGTGAGGTGCTGTTAGCATATTGTACTGTTAATGCTATTATTTAGTACAATCAGTTGGAAAATAATTGTCCCTTAAATATGGTTTACCTCAACTAGGATCGTTTGAGATCACTTGCAACATATATCTGAATCAGACTCTAGCTATACATAGATTTAATAGACAAAATTTTCACAGGGTTTTATTTCAAGTTTTTACAGTCAAGACCTTGAAGGTGAAATGTACAGTTATGCAATCACAAGGCAAAGATTTAATGGCCCTCTAACTAGAAACATGACCAGTTCTGTTAATTTACCCGCAGAAGGAAAGGCTGTTCAATGGAGTGAGCATTAATCTGTGCCTCAGGAGACTGCTGCTCAATTCCTTGCTTTTCCAGGTACCTCCTCTACGACTTTATATGCATCACATATACTCAGATTCTGAAAGGTATTTCATTATCTGCCCTTAAGATCTCCTTTAATCTCAATCAACTGCCTAAATCACAGAACTAAAAATAACCCTACAAAAATAAGCAGGGATGTATGATATCTCAGAATATTCCCTTCTCCACTTAAAACACCACCTAAATCTATAGCACTACTTACAGCTGTTTCCTTGGTATTGTCACCTGTTTAACCAGCTTTAATACATAGTTCGTTAAAGAAATGTATCAGAACTGAAATCTTCCATGCACTGCTTATTTACTTAGAAGATGGGGTGATTTTTACTATTTAACCAAATTGTTGCAAGAATAAAGAGACTTTCATCTGAAAAAGTTATATTAATCAAGTTTAGGTGTTGAAATCAATGTTCTCTACATCTGAACAGCTTATGTAAGTAGATAATCAAAACTCAGCACTGAAATTTGGGAAATCAACAAACAGTCCACAAAAAGTAATTATTTGAAAAATTCAAACATAACCAAGCTGCACAGGTTTTTGAATAAATCAAATTCTGTTGACAGCAGAATTTTTTTTCCAAAATATAATAGATTTTATTACTCCATAGAATTTTTATGGAAAAAAATTATTTCATTTACCTGTGTTTGATTGTCTTCATCAACTCCTGTTATAGGGGTTGAATGTGAAAATACTGTATGCAAAGAATACAACCCAAAGGAAATACACTCTGCCTACTCACCAAAGCACAGTGATGGCATTCTTTTCCAAACTGATCTCAGGAAAAGCATAACAGATGCTCACAAACATGAAGTCTCAAAAGAAGACATAACATCATGTTTCCACATTTTTTGAGCTTTATAGTTCACAACACATATCTTCCATAAAAACCTCACATTTCTGATTCAGAATATGATCTTTAAATGTCAATTTTATTTCTATGAAAAAATATAAATAGCTAAGAAAATCAGAATTCAGGAAATTCAGACCATCAAAATGAAATATTTGATTGATTAATTAGAATTTTCTGTTTGATTACTGGATCATGAAAATGCTTGGAACTTTGATTTATTATCTTGGTGGAAACATTTACTTTAGACTTGAAGTACAGAAGAAATTTTCTTCTTCTTTGTCTTCCTAATAACAGTTAAAGTTAATACTTTTCTTCACCATGAAATACTAGGTTGTATTTCTTTGGCAGCTGGCGTTCAAATGACAGTTTAAACTTAAACAGCCTATTGCACACATTTTTGGAAAAGCAATCTCTTTATTTTAGTCAGCGTTTCCTCTCCCACAGCAGTTTTTTAAAATCTAACGTGTGCGAGTTAAACAAGAGTTTTTCCCTGTTTCTTGTCAGGATTTTATAATACAGTAGGGATTGCTGGTTTCTAAGATCTATAATTGAATATGTAGTCTGGACTTAATTTGTTCATCTGTGGCTAACTCAGGTAAAACAGAAGAATCAGGACCCTTTTATAGTTGTGAGTTACTAGACATGCAGTTTGCACTGTAAGTTCCCTTCCCACCACCTCCATAAGTACCAATTCTGCTCCTTACTTATGCTCACCTGCTTTCTAATTAGCACCTTGCAAAGCTGCACACCTGCAGCAGCTCTGTTCTCATCTCACTCTACATTACCCATTATGTCTCCCCAGCACAGCCCACGCAGAAATAATGTTGTCACTACATCATTACACCTCCTTCCCTGGCGGTGAATACAGACAAAAGTCAGCTGATTAAAATTATGTTATTCTTGGGGAAGAGGAGCTATTAATTTTCGTTTTATCATTAAATATTTTCACATAAAATGAAAATATTGCATGTCCAATGTCAGTTTTGCAACTGTTAAGACCAGCATAAGGGTTCAAAAAAAACCCAAACCAAACCAAAAAACCAGAAACACATGGTTTTCTCTTCAGATCTCATGAACAGGTATGCCAAACCATAGTCAAAAGTTATGAAATGTTCCCATTGCTGAAATATGTAATTTTGCAGACAGGTGTACTTTTGAGTATATGTGTGCGGGAAGTGCATAGAGTGATAAACTGCCCTAATACTATTGAAACTACTATTTTGATTATTACGTATATGTATATATACATGTATAGTCCACGTGTATACACATATATGTATATATGTGTATATATACATACAGTGTATGTATAATGGAACTTTTTAAAAATGTTAGTATGGCTTTATTTTTCCTCTCCACATATTTGTTACATCTTATTTAAGTAGAAATAATGAATATTCTGTGATGTTTTTAAACACTTAGTGTCTGTAATTCTGCTCCTGTGTGATCATTTATGCCTCCTTGAAGCAGGTAGGGTAGGATGCTAAAACACCACGCAAGCAGAACTATCATGAATCACTCTCATTTTGTGGTCATGTTGCAGAGTTGTAAATAACTTCACCAAAGCCAGCAAGCACTGTTTAGACAGGTATATTCTCTCTTAAAATCAGAGTATTGTAGTCTTCACAAAACATAAAATTACAAAACGCAGTAATGGAAAATCATGGCTAGGAAGAAACTGGGATCCACATTGCTAAAATTGGTATATTTACAAAAAAATAGCAGTAAGGTTTATGTGGAATTACATTTTTTACCAGACCCATGTCATCTGCTTAGCGAGGTCTGCCTGTGCCTTCAGTGGGGTAGATCTGTGCTGTTTACTGGTATTTCTAAGAAAGGACTGTGCAACTGATCCTTGTTGAAGAAAACTGCCATAATTCATTTACTTTAATGGCAAAACAGTACTAGGATTAAGAAAATATGTAAACGATTTAAGAGCAAAGACATTTCAAGGAAATTGCAGAATGTATTTGAGATCAGAGCTTTCAGCACTGAAAAATACTTTAAAAAAAAATAAAAAGCTCATTGAGAGATGTAAATATGCAATACAATTTTACTGCCATCTATTTATAGGCAAAACCCACAGACATTTGCAATGTAGAGATGATGTTCCATGTTTGAAACTCAACAATAATCAAATACAAGTTTTAGAGTGTGTCTCTTCTAATGACACTCCCTTGGATTAGCATTAAAGGATTTCTGCCAATGATGTACATTTAATTAAAACTCAAGTCAATTAACAAAAATATGCCTAAGAATTTAGTGTAAAAGCTTTTTTTTTTAAATATTGAATAAAAATAAATGTTGACTGGAAAATCTCATTAATTTGGAATTTACTGGTTGGAAAAAACATTTCTTTGCCACACCTTCAGAATGGGAAAACTCAGTCCCATTTCCTGTCCTAATTCCTGTTCCAACTTGCACAGCATATTTAGTTCCAATGACTGCACTACTTAGCAGATACATTCCTGCCCAAGAAACTCAGTCAAGTGTTGAGATTAAATCTTTATTTAAATTATAACATAAAAATAGTGCCACGTGCATATTTTGGGGTAGTACTTCTTCCTACCCCATGGTATTAAGAGCTAGATATCAATCTGTAACAATGAATCAGTGAAAGAAGCCCTAACTCTAAAATCCTGCTGAGAAAACACATTACGTGGTTACAGTCACAGAATTGTTGGGATTAAAAGGGACATCTTGTGGTTATCTGGTTCAACGCCTCTACTCAGGCAGTGCCACCTAGAGTTGGGCCACACCCAGGACCGTGCCCAGACAACTTTTAAATATCTACAGGGATGGAGATTCCACCGCCTGGCAGTTTGTGCCAGTACTCAGTCACCATCACAGTGAGAAGTGTTCAAAGGGAACCTTCTGTCTTTCAAGTTGTGCCCATTGTCTCTTTCCCTGTCACTAGGCACTACTGAAAAAAGCCTGGTTCTGCCTTCTTTATAACTTCCTTTCAGATACTTATACATATGAACAAGACCCCTGAAAAGTCCCAATTCAACTTCGTATATCACAAAGCTCAAACCTGTTTCAGCACTGGGTCAACATTTAAATGGTTGCGCTAGGTTGCAGACAACTATTGTAACGGGCATCCGTCCTTAGCAAGGTAAATCCTTGCTGTTAATTCTGTTAAACATGCAGGACTTTTTTAATTTTTAGTTTTTTTAACGTTGCAAATCATCCTAACAGCCCCTCTCCTTGCTTTCTGAGTTAGTCTGTAGAAAAGCTCAATACTGGTTTAGACATGAGCCAGTCCCTGCGTGTGTCCGTACACCCCAGAGAAGGGACAAAGTAGCCTGAATGTGTCTGTACTCACTCATATAGTCAAGACTTCATACATAGTTAGGACACAATACATAGAAAAAGCAAAATATCTCTGGTGGGGCACTTCAGCATTTATGCACACTGACAAGGAAACACTGACAAGGAAACTGCCTGAAGCTGCCTGGTAAGACATGTTAAGCCCATCCCATTTGGGGAATTCAAACCAGAGTCATCTCTTGGCCTTTGCTCCAAAAGTAGCAAGGGGTCATGCTTTGTAAACAGAAGGAAGATGTCATTTAGGCATGCATGTCACCATCCAGCTTTTCCAATACCCTAGTGGCTAGCGTATTCAGATGAGTTGTGAGATGCTTGTCTTTTTTTAGTGATGTCTTCTAGGGAAGTGTCCAGCAACCCAAATATAGAGTTGACTAAAAGGGAACACACCTTACCTCTGTGTAATAGCTGGACAACTATACAGCCAAGGGATAAGAGTAGTTACTTTTCTTTGCAAATATTTCTTCCAGATCACTCTATGATTATTTATAATAAAAATTATATTAAGTTTTAATTATACTAATCACATATAATTTATTGCATCTACTTGTCAATCTACCTCTATTCTCTGTTCTTCATCAAATGCACTCTTAAATGTCTCTATGCAGTCTGAGAAAAATTGCTTCTCATATGTCAAAAAATGAGTCCTATAGAAGATATAATTAATGAGAAGTGTCAAACACACATATAAATACCAAAATAAATGTGCTTATTTTTCAGTGTCAATGCAATTAAGTCCTGCCATTTTTTTATATAGCCTTGGGAATCACAGCTTCAGTTATCATTAATCAGAGGAAAGAATACAATAAATACTAATGTGTATAAAGAAAAATAATCTCTTCCTTTCTGACCACTACCAAAATAAACCACAACAGGAACATAAATAATTTATAAGACTTATATGTTTATATATACAGAGAATTTAGCATTCTAACTAGACTTTTACTGATCAAAACTAGTGTCCCAGTGGTTAGTCAAGACCTGTACTCTGAAAATTCACATATGGCATTGATATAAAATATATTAGCAACACCTCTGGGAGACTAGCTTTTAATAAACTATTTCTCCAAAGAACTATGCTGCTTATGAAATACATACCACATTCGCAAAATAGGGTTTTTTTCCCAAATGTTTTATTACCCTCCATCATGCCAGTTGATGGGAAGTAAGAAGTGGGGGTCAGATCTTCCTGACTCATGGAGCTGACTATGAAAACTTCTGTGGAACTGGTCACTGTTCAATCTTCTTTACTTCTTTTAGCCATGATGTATGGTTTATGCATTGTGAATGAAAGAGTTCATAGCCCCTATTTGATTGAATTCTTATAGTTCAGGTATAAAAAAAGACACCTTGAGCACCAGTGCAAACAATTTTACCATTTATGGCAACCACAACTGACTACACAGATAGTCACGCACACAAATAAGAAAAGTTTTCTGTCATAAACCCAGCAAACCGTTCTGCAGTACAGTAACACTTGCATCTATTAAATGAACTTATAATTTAAAATTTCTTTCAAGTTTCCAGGATATCTCTGAAAAATTTGTGGAAGAAAATACGTCCAGCACCTGTGGGTTTTTTGATATATACAGAGAATTTTCTACAAAAGATATAAATTACAAACATTTTTGCATGCATTTTTCCTTGTTACTTCAGTGTTAATACGTTTCCAGTTGATCTCAAAATATACTATTATCTCCAGGCTCCCTGTAAAAAGAAATGTGGTTTGGGCTGTTCTAGCTTTTAAGACAGTGTTTTACAGCTTCCCCATGAAGTGTTCTGTGGACGTGCTTCATATTTTAGTTCTACAGAGTCATAAATAGAGAAGGGGAAATGATAATGTAACAATCCATACCTTTTGGATTTATTCCTACAGACTTTCTGCTGGACAGCAGCAGAGATGACCGCTCCTATTAGCAAAAAATTGGTATGGTGATTCAGAAACATAAAATGGTGTACTTGCATCCCCTCTGTATGAATATAGTTTTAAATTAGTTAACTAGGCCAAAGTAAAAGGCAATTTTACTTTCATGAACATAAGGTCACACAGTGAAAAATAATCCACAGAGGTCTACATGTGGCACTCCAAATGTGTAAATAACTCATCTTTTAATGTCCTTGTGGACTACTGATGGGCAAACACATTATTCAGATATAAGAGTTTCTGCTATTTTACCGTTTAGGAGGCTGTCTCATTATTTTTTTCAAGCTCTTATAGTGACAAATGCTTAAATTATTTGGATAAGAAGAAAGGGACAAACAAAACAAAATATTTATTGTATCTTCCTTAAAGTATTTCCTCATCTATGAAACTGTTGCAATTAGTTTCTTATTCAGGTAGAACACATTTTACTTCTCCCTGTTTTAATTGTATTAATATTAATTTGGTATACTAAATATAAAATTGCATAATGTACACAGCTACCCAGTGTTTAAGGCTTTCTTATTTCAGGAAAATTAATTATACCTTCACTAGTTCTGTAACACTGTAGATTCATTTTCCTTACATACCAGTGTGTTGAGGAGGTGTAAGATGCATTGTGTCTCCAGAAGTGCAAAGTATTTGCATATTTCAAATCTGTGAAGCTTCATGGCTGAGCAAACAAAAATAATCACTTCTGCACATATTTCTCTCAGACAGCAGTGTGGATATATATTTCTGCTGCTGAAATCTTTATTTTTTTAATGTGCCCAATTATTAGAGCATGCACAAGGCAAAGGACTTGAATTAATACCCAGTAAACCAAAATAAAGGTACTATAATCATGATAGTTGTTTCCTCTTAGAGGTCTGTTTATGGGATTTTATAGTTCCTGAAATACAGCTCCAGCCATAACAGGCCATATCAATTATTTTAAAGTATCTCCTAAAAAATGAATTTAAATATTATCACAAGAACAACTGAACAGATTCAGAAGCAGTAGTTTGTAGGAGTAGGTTAATTGAAAAGTATTTTGAAATATGAAGGCCACCATTTTGCTTCCATTAAAAACAAAGAAACACAGAAAGTTCCACTGGAGCAGCACAGAGGCTGAAATGCGCATTTTGACTACAAAGCAAACAAATAAACAAACAGAAAATTCAAACAATCATTTACACGTCTCTGTTTAGAAATGCCTTCCAGCTTCATGTATTCCTATGGGAGCCTCTTAGAATATGTGGAAGGGATAATTAATCGCTGTTTCATTTAGGTGTTTGTTTTGGATTTCACTGTTTGTTTATTCCCTAGTGTACTGTGCCTTACAGAAAAATCGTGATAAAATATATTAGAAATTAAGTACATATGTTTCTATTAATACTAAACATACCTTGTAGCAGTTATTAAATCAATTAAGATTTAGTTGATAACGGTCTCAGACAGAAAATTTTGTGGGATGGTTTAAGAATCCTATACTAAGTAATGCAATTCCATGCTAAATTATGTGAACAATGAGCACAAGGAAAAGAAAGTCAGCAGAACAGACTGTAGGATTTTTGATAGCATAAATAAAAATCCAAGAGCAAAATTTTTTGGTGCTTAAAAGAAACAACAGGAAACTATGCAAAGTTTTCATTAAAATGTTAGGAATGTTTATACCTACTGTACATGGATTAGAGGTGTACTGTTGTGTAAAGAAGATAAAATCCTACTGATTGAGGATTTTAAAAAGGAAACATCTGTCATGCATATAAAGCACTCACTATGAGTCCATAATAACATTCATTGCCATGAAAATGTTGCAACAGCTGTAAGGAGCTGTGTTGCCAGTGTGCCAAATGAAAAACAAAACCTATTTCAAAGCTCAGAAGACTGGAAAATGGAGCAGGCACTGGCATGCACTAAGCATCACATTATATACTTGGATGGGTCAAGTGGATATTTGTTCTTACTTCATACACATTTCACTGAAGTAAGATTTCAGGAGCACTGAAAAGAAGAAATAGGAGTCAAGTAGAGGTAGACTCACAAGTAAGAATATTCACCATTCATTCCCTATAAAATTACTAAAAAATGCATATGCCCATCCACAGTAGCAGGAAAGGTTTTGAAATTTCATTATGCCTTTTCCTCTGAAAAATTTCTTTGGACTAAGATGGCTTTGCCACTGACAACCTCATTTAACATAGCAATCACAGATTATTGCTTCTTGGTCCCTTGAAAAGGGTCAAGTTTGCAAATTCTCTCCTTATTTGTGCAATTCAAACTCATTAAAGTGATACTGCTGCCAGAAGGTTACCACAAGGTTAGTGATGGGTAGTCAGACTGTCAGGATTCATTTTCATTGCTTGTGAGTATGTGATTCCCTCCTGAGCACGAAACATGAACAGCTCCAAATATAACCCTCACTTTTTAGTTTTTCTTTTCTTCTTTTTTTTTTAAATTGTTTTTACCTTTAGAGGTCAGAATATCTCAATTCAGCCATAAGGATAGCAGGATTCAAAATTGTCTGGTATCAGATTTTGCTGTATTTCAAAATAAGACTAACAGTGTAAAATGATTTTCTTGAATACTTTCAGAGAAAGATAAAGGAAAAATGCAGCAGTGATGTCATCAAAGAAACAGTATCCCCTTGTCACTGTAACTGAAATATTCCCTTGGGATGTAACTGTCCTCTAATGAATGCAACATGTGTAGTTTTAGCTTAAATTTCAAAAAAACACAGACATTCATCCCTATATATTAGACTGAGGCCATCCATTTTTATGCAACATCCAAAATAATGCAACATTACTTATGTATCATCAGCCAATACCTGTCCATGGAGGTTCAGACTGCTGATGAACGACAGCAAGCTGAACAACTGCTCTTTCTCACCTGTCAGGCAGAATCAATTGTCACTTTTTGTTTTACTAAAGAAGTTGGCCAATTTTGCCAAGATGAATTTTTAAGAAATACATATACATATATAGATATAAGCATAAATGCATGTAGAATAAAAGGGAACTTTGGAGGTCCCAAATCACTTAAGTTCCAAAGTGGGTGAGTTTGCTTTGATTTCGCCCAGCCCAGGAACAGCTTCATGGGTGGAGACTCCAGAGCCTCTCCAGGCATCAGGTCTGGCCTCATGTTCTTAAGCACTCTGAATTTGTAATCATTTATTTATTATTTATCTGTTATTGAAGTATAACACTCTTGTGGAAAAGAAAAACAGTCACATTTGCCATTGGTATTTGCTTTATTCTGCTTTGTCTATTTATATGGAGAATACTTAACCCTCTGTGAAACAAATGGCAGAAACTAATAGATACTATAAAGGAAAATCTTTCTTTCTATAGTTAAGAGTAGAAAGATTTGACCGCATGAGGCAATACTGTTATTTTCCCAGGTACTGACAAGACTGAAAGCTCATAATCAGCTCTTTTTATCTAGCACCATATAATATCACACTCATTTCAAGACTGGTCTCCAGTATCACAAGGGCACTTTGAAATCCATGTTCCTCTGAGCCAAAGAGATGACTGCATTATACTAGCAGTAGCCTGTAACAAAAGTTCATATATATATATATAGGAAAAAGGGATAGTCTAACTCAGATTCACATTCACAATTTAAATGGCTGCTATTTTTGTTGGAATTACCCATCTGTCTATTTCTGTGCATAGTACAAGACAACTGAAATAATGCAGAATAATTAAAAAAAAGAACAGTCACATAAAAGGTAATTTGGGGGATAAAATATGGTCTTGATCCAGGAAATAGAGAAAAATTTGGGGGTTGAATGGTCTTTTTTTAAGGGGCAGAGGGGAAATTTATCTAGAGATCATCAATGTGTAGGTGTCTGAAGACAATGATGAAAGGGAATTTATTTTTAAAACAACATGTTGTCAAAACAGGCATATGGAATTTCATCATGGACTGTTTAATTACAACTCTTATGACATGCCCTAATACAAAAATACCCATTACAGTGATATTATCCCCTTCTTAATTCAGCAGGATGGCAACAGTTTTCGCCTAAAGCTTTCTGAATAGCTTCCACTACAAAGTTAATCATGTTTATCATCTATTTCAGAATTAGTTGGATTTGTACTATATTGTAGCACAAATGTTTTCAAAATACTTTGGAAAGCATTTCAAAAGACAAACTGAATCCAATTCTGTCTGCCAGAGCATCCACATGCTGAACCTTGAAAAACCACATTACTGCATGAGTCAAGTTTCTCTCATCCTTTCACCTAATTTTGTTCTCTGAGTTTCATGCCAATTATAAATTTAGAAATACGTAGTCAGTGCAATGTTGGATGGGAAATTCATTTTTTATTCTTGTAAAATCAATGATTTAAGTGTTTTCCTTTATATACACACAAAGTAGATTGTTCACATAAACACACCCTAGTTTTGATGCTATTTTTAGTGCAAGATCTAGTCAAAGACTTGGATGACTTAAACACAGTCTGCCTATCACTGATTTTTTTTCTCCCTCTGATGAAAAAGGCATTCAGAAGTGTAAAGACCAAATGTCTCTTTGCTTTTTCTCTCAAGCAGCTGGAGAATTACATGAGAAGGGAAAGAAAATGGAGAGTGTTATATTGAAAAATGGGCATGTTCGTGCATGAAGTTCAAACAAAATATGCTGGCAACACAGAACAAAGTTAACCGGCTAATTCTAAATACATTCTTCGGGTAATTTTTCAGAGGGCAGTGATCACAGAGTTAGCATAATAAAGGCTCTTTCAATGGGTAAACTTCTAAAGGAACTAAAAATTCCCTTCTTCTCACACACTTCTCTCAAATCATAGATCCAATGCCAAGACCCTGCCAGCACACTGCCCTTGTGTCTGCTATGTTCTGTATGCATGCTACTCTGCTCCATAAGTTCTCCTGGCCTGTTTTTTTTTTCTGTTTGTTTGTGTCTCCTGTGTAATTTTTCCCTTCTCCATACCATGCCTTGGAGAAAAGAGGGTCATCCATTCTGTCAGGATTCATCCTGATTCCTGCTCGAGTTCCTTTGGATAGCAAGGACTCTCCTCATATCCCAGTGCAAGTAATCTGCAGACAATGTTGAGCTGGTGGAGTGCTCTCATTATATTTCTAGGTCTACAGGTGTGGCCTGTGAAGTGAATGTATCTACACTGCCAGTGTCAAGATATGCAATTTAGGTTAACCCACATGAAGACCTCATACTAATGCAGAACCTCAAAAGCAGAAGGGAGCTTAGAGATGTTCTCAGATGTAAGTCACTACCATAAAAATTGGTAAACGTGATGATGCCGGCATGATTCTGTCCCCCTGGAAGTGTTGATGTTACAAATGAACGTTAGACTTGGGCTGGGAGAGGAGTATCAGAATATATAAATATAAGCTAATAGAGTTTATTTTATTACTAAACTGGAGGGAACGGAAAATGTATGTTAAAGAGTCACCCTCATATCTTAACAGGATGTCCATGAACTGATCTATCTTGTACCTTTGATGTGGGTTAGCCTATATCATGCAGCCTTTTCCTAGATGGCAATCTACACAACATCATGAATTTAACTTTTCCTCTATTTTTTAACTACGTAAGTATATTTTGCATAAATGTTTACATAATTTAAATATACAGTTTCTTAGGTCTTCCTGCCTTAATCTATGCAACAACAGTTAGACCTGAAAAAAGAGTATCTGGAGGTATAGCACATCCACCGTAAATGTACAAAGAAAACCTAAAGCTAAAACGTACACAAGAGATGGAGAATAGCTCTACAAAATGCTTTTCAGTAATTCTCCACTGAATAGCCATGAAAAAGCATTAGGCATAGAGATGGGCGAACGCAGCTGTGGATTCCTCTGTGATCCTGTATCAAGAGCTGTTCTGCGGATAATCCATTTAGAAATGCTCGTTGGCCAGAGCTAGCATGTGCCAAGTTTCTGCATCAGTCATGACATTCTGCCTTGCCCAGATAGAAGCCAGTCAACAACTAATACGATTACATGGCCAGGATAGTTTTTTAACAGGAAAATGGTTTAGAAATTTGCAAGTGGATTTGAACTGATAATCCTCTGAATGAAAGGTGGCTTTTCATGTACTGATGCAGAATGACTATTTCTAGCAATGGAAACAGGAGACAAAAAGTCCAAAAGAAATTTACTGGGGTTTGGGAGTGGGGGGGGTTGTTTCGGTTTGCTTTGCTTTGCTTTGTTTTTCAAGGCTTCAGCCTGTTAAAATGTTTGCCACTTGTTTTAGAACTCATACCCCAAACATTTCTCTGAATAGAAAGAAAGATTCATTTGAATACAGCGGACATATTCTGATCAGCAAGATATTTACTGTAAATGGACTGTGTTCTTTGCAATCTGCATTGGAGCTCTATTAGAAGGCAACAGTCAAAGATGTCCATGAGAACTATTTACCTCCTTTTGAAAGTGCAATTATGTATAGTGAAGACTGTACTGAAAATTGCTTATTAACTATATGGGCAAACGTAAAGTATTATATCCTCGCAGTAGGGTTCTATTTCATTTTAGCAGAACTAATTTTATCTCAATAGCCAAAATTCATTACTTTAGACTACAGGCTGAATGAAGCAAAATGCAAATCACACTACTGAGGCTAATTGTTCAGTTTCATCCAAATGAACAGCAACTTACTAAACATCAACTTGTTGCACTGATTTCCCTGTCACCTATTTTTATTTTTTTTTCTGAGTTTACTACGGAAGGACAGGAAGCAGAACACAAAATCTGAAAGTTTTGCCTTCTGAAAATATGGGCCTACCCCAGCAGCAAATTTTAACTGCCTCACTCACTCAGCACAAAGTGTAAACTCTAGTCAGAACATTTAGAAGGCACTGCAAATCCAGAACAACATGTAGTATAAGAATCACTCAAGCAGAAGCAAACAGAGCCCACATTAAACTGTTTCCTTTTGTCTATCACAAACAGCACTTTTAACGGAAAATCTTGGAACTTTTCCTAAGTCATCTTACTACAATTTACCAGTTAGCAAGTACTTGATAATCTTAGTTAATCAACATTTAATTTTTTTAATCTCTCTGCAATTGTAAGCACTTGCATTTTCTGCACATTTCCAGCCATGAGAAACTGTCTTCAGGAGTCAGTTGGCTGCTTGTAGTCTGAGCAGCTTTAGTGAATGCAGAAGTCCTTACATGCCCTTAGGCTGACCCTTGATTGACTCTTGGTAAATCTAGGATATGGTAAAACATCGTGGCTTCTCTGCAACATGATATATAGAGGAACCCCCTCATATTAGGTTCCATTCCTGTCTGTGATTGTGTTTCTCTGTCAGTCCTTCATCACTGGAGAAAACTAAAGCTGGTTTTCTATGGCAACTTTCCATCCATTGGACATGTCTGCATTCCTTGCTCTGCTGCTTATATTAATACTTCTTTCTACAATTAGTTTTGGGGAAGTTATCTTTTTTCCTGTATTTTTATGTAGGGTTTTTAATACTACTAATAAGGTTTTCCTTTCGCCTTTTTTTTCATTTATTCCTTTTAATTATTTAAATTGAATTTATTGTTCGGAAAGAGAATGTATTTATTGCATTAAAAACTGAGGTACTCATCATCCTTTATTTTGAATAATTTATTAATGCAAACCCCAAGAGTAGCTTAGAAAAACCCAAAACCATACCTCCTGTGAACATACCACACCTACATCCATAAATGTTGATGAGCTCAACACTCTCCTTACAACCTAATTAGTATATCTGAGCCATCTGCTTTTGTGCTAAAGTAATCTATGACCAAAGATTCAGCCAAAGCAAGTATTTTTTTTTATTTGCATCAAACCTCAGACTACATTCAAAAAACAATCAATAAAAATGCATTACCTCTTTTAAGGGTGAGATTCATCAGATTTAAATCTCATCAAAAATTTCAAAGGGTTGATTCACATCCAACAACTTGCCTCTCAGTTTTGAACTGTGCCGAAACAAAAAAGGGATCTAAAAATAAGACTCTGCATCATGTCTACTATCATCCTCCTTGTTCTACCTTTTTTCCAAATAAAATTGCAGTGACAGAATCCAGAGGACTGGACAATCACCAACCACATGAAGTTCAACAAGGAAAAGTGCTGGATTCTGCACCCCAGCTGTATGTGCAGACTGGGGAATGAGATGCTGGAAAGCAGTGCCCAGACTGGGGGTCCTGGTCAATGGCAAGTTGAATATGAGTCAGCAGTGCCCTGGCAGCCAGGAGGGCCAACCGTGTCCTGGGGGGCATCAGGCAAAGCATCGCCAGCTGGTCGAGGGAGGGGATTGGCCTGCTCTGTTCTGCACTGGTGCGGCCTCACCTTGAAAAATCTGTGCAGTTTTGGGCACCACAATATAAGAGAGATATTAAGCTATCAGAGAGTGTCCAAAGGAGGACAATGAGATGGTGAAGGGCCTGGAGGTGAAGCCGTATTAGGAGTGGTTGAGGTCACTTGGTCTGTTCATCCTGGAGAAGAGCAGACTCAGGGGAGACCTCATTGCAGTCTGCAACTTCCTCGGGAGTAGAAGAAGAGGGGCAGACACTGATCTCTTCTCTGTGGTGACAAGTGACAGGACCTGAGGAAAAGGCTTGAAGTTGTATCAAGAGAGGTTTAGGTTGGATATTAGAAAAAGGTTCTTCACTCTTTGGTTGGGTGGTTGGGCACTGGAACAGGCTCCCCAGGGAAGTGGTCACAGCACCAAGGCTGTTCAAGAAGTGTTTGGAAAAGGCTCTCAGGTATGTGACTCTTGGGGAGGGTCCTATGCAGGGCCAGCAGTTGGACTCCATGATCCTTGTGGGTCCCTTCCAGCTCAGCATATTCTGTTATTCTGTGATTCTGTGAAAATGAAGGAATTTTTCACACCATTTCCCAATAAATAAGAGGTGATCCAAATGAGAAAGGGTAAGCAAACAGTTTACAGTCTACATCAGAAAAAGGAAGAAAGAAAATAAGTCCATCTATCCTTCTGGCTTTCATAATTTGTTGATTTAAAAAAAGAAAAAAAAATCAACAAACCAATTAGGTTAATAGACTAGTGAGGATGCCTGTTTCCTAGTTCATTTAATTATTTCCATTTTGTTAATTAATTTTGAGAATATTAACTTTAGCTTTAATGTTGAGGTTCCTACTTCTTTGTAATCAGATTAAGTGATTCCAAGGTCTTTCATGTCTTTTCTAGTTCTCCTTTCAACTGCTTTCATAACTGCTTGCTTCTATTTATATTTCTCCTACCACAAAGCCAATGTCACTAAGATACTTCTGTTCTTGCTAGTAAGAAATGTTAAATCTGCTATTCTTGGGAAGAGGCTCAGCACCTTTTGTGCTGACTAATTACTTTCATTTCTTTCATCTCGTTTTCTATTTTCCATCTCCTTTATTTTGCATTAACCCCTTAGGGCTAACAGTCTAGTGGAGCCAGGCTTTCACAGTGATGACAGCCTCTTAACAATAGCCAGAGATGCTGGAGTATTTCTATGTCACAGGCTGCAAAAAAAATCCCCACTTTCTTGATACAGTCATATTCATAGATAAGCTGTGATGAATTCCATGTTTTCCTTTCACACTGCTTGTTCCAGCCCGATTGAGCAATGGCAGCAGGGAGACATTTTTCTACTAGCACTCATCAAGATGTCATAACAGGGTTCCTATTGTTAGGGAAGCAAGCCTTGCTTCTGTTGGCACCGATAAGACTTTTAATGTAAACATAGTCCCCAAAAGACAACATACTTGTAGTTAAAAGAATACAAAAATGTCTAATAATAACATATCGTCATTCTGAATTCTGACACGTGCTTATGAGATTGCCAGTCTTTCCTCTTTTAAGTCATAAATTTAACACCATAATTTAAGTTACAGCAGTCCTATAAAAGACACAGAGGTCAGAATACAAGGTGGTTTTCCCTCTCATGAAGCTTGTTTAAAGCTAACAGTGAAAACAACCAGAGCCTTGTCACAAAGAAACGGATGTAAAAATAAAGGTCAGGAACCTGGCTCTCTCTGCCTCTGCCTTGGCCAGAAGAACCAGTCCAGCAAAGACGTGGTAACAGACCTCTTTGTGCTCTTTCAATGGGTGACACTGACATGTCATATGCACCAAAACACAGTGCCTCCTGTTCTTTGGCATAAACCATCAGACTTGATTTTATTTTGCTCCAGGCCTGCAGGTGCACAAAACACTTAGGAGTTCCTAGTCCAAAATTCCTTCCAGCTTGGTACAGGCTGTCCCTGCTCTACTTGTAAGGAACAGATCTCAGTAAAAGACTTAACACGATTTATATCTAACTATTAAATGTTGTTTAATAGTGTAAGTCTACCCATTAAAACTTCCTACAGGCCGGCTAATTTTAGGAGTAACCAGAGGTGATAATAAGCTTTGGTATATTGGCCTGCTCTCTCCTGGTTGCAGAAAATGAATGGAATCAAAAAGTTGGTTGATATTTGGCTGCTACTGTTCTGATCCACCAGAGCAAAATTACACCATAGTGGAATGCAAAGTCAGGAATAAATAAAAAAAAAGCAGCTCTAAAATGTCGAGCTTGTACACCTAACACCAGTTAATTAGAGCCATGCATAGACATGTAACAAACCTGGCCACCAGTTACTGAGGTCACAGGATCTCCAGTGAGCCTAGTGTCTGATTTTTGGGTTCTAGTTGCCAGAGCACTGTCCAAATGTAAAGAAGTTTTTCAAAACATTACTTAGGTTATTCAAAAAGTCATCAGTGGCCTTGACAATAATTAGCCCCAAGATCCCCAATCTCATCAGTACTGGAGAGACCAGTCACAATGATACTCATTTTTATATTGTTCATATAAAGCCAAGGATGATGACTGCCAGATATATCCTATCCACTTTGCCTAGTTCTTGCTGCCAGGAAAAGTGTATAACACGATTACAGACTCGAGCACATTGCAGCACTATGTCAGATGCTTTTTTTAAACTGCCATCTTCCCGATTCATGATTTATATTTGAAATGCCTCTAGTCCCAGCTCTGTAAAACACAAAATGACTTTGCAATCAATGCAGCAATGTCTCCCTGAGTTTACAGTCTGGAACAAAGGCTTGAAATAACATAAATTGCCTCATATTTTGTGGCAGACTATTATTGCTGAAGTCTGGTGACAATTCAATGATTCCACTACTGATTCTACCAGGTCACTACTAGGTAATGACCCACACTGGATGTACCTATAGGTTTTGGCAAATGTTTCCTGTGTAAGGTTAAAGACATTCATGTGTTTTCACTGCAGTGAAAGTATGGCCTGTAAAGTCAGGGAACGAAGAAATATGTCTGGTCCTTTGATACCGAAAACCAAACATTTTAATACTGTTTTAGTTTCCTGAGGACCCAATTATCCTTTCTCTAACTTACAACCTTCAGTTTTCTCACAGCTTTTCAAATGTCTTGTGTTGCTGAACTTAATAAAATTATATTTAGTATAAATGTAATACTAAAGGAACAGATACCTATTCAACAGGGAGTTGAAAACAAGAACAAAGCACACTGAGTCACCCAGGTGTTTAATTTCATGGTACCTACCATACAACTCAAATGTAATGTGTCAGAAGGTACTCTTTACCTACTGTATATAAATTTTCCATTATACCCATGGATAGATACTGCCTGAAGAAGAGGTAATGCTGGGTCCAGAGAGATACCATGTAAATCTTCCTCATTTCCCTAGAAAATACACAGTGAACACTGCAGCATATAGTGAATGTGCTACAGTCACCTTTCTATTTTCTGACAAATTTATGACCATGCTTTCCTCAGAAACAGTTGAATAAGTTACTCCATGCTGCTGGGAGAAAAGCCAGAAACAGTTTTACTTACTGAAAACATGTGCTGTCATCTTCTTGAAAATCATTTGGTTTCATTTGGTTAACTTAAGGAAAAGTGGGGGGAAAGGAGAAAGCAAGCAATGTAGAATAAACTGTACCCTACCCTCTGAAAGCAGCATTTGGCACACAGATAAAGCACTAACGGTTTCTTAGTAGTGATAATTAGCAAGTCAGCTTCTGTCTGTTTATTTGTTTCCTGTTCAGCTGTGTTTTGCTAACACAGTACTTCCGACTGGAAGTACTTTCTTTCTTACCACGCAGCAAATCTACCATAGATGAATTATTCTGGCACTATTCAATACTTTTACTTTTTTTACTGTCCACAGGGTTTACATGTAGCTACTTTTGAAACATGAATGAAATGGCATTACACAGAGTATTTTTGTTCATTTGCCTGTCACATCCTTTGCAACTCTAATACTTGTGTTGGATAAGTTGTACAAAGTAGTTTACAAGCTAAATATAGTCACCACTAAATGAAGGACTAGATCATGATGAGAGCAGACTTCTGGGATTACATTCACAGTCCCAGGGCAGCAGCAATCCCAGAGGGCAGAGAGCTGTTCAGATGAAAGAGAAGGGCAATAATTCGTGGAGGATGACTTTATACAATTTCCAGAGAACAGTTCTTTTTTGCTAGACTGTGTTTCTGATTTGCCTGTACTGCCATAACTGCTCCAAGGATACATGTCATCATAGACTTTCCCCAACCTGTGTACACAAGAAACGTTCAGGAAAAGGTAATGTTGCATGCTGCAAATGTTGAGGCCTCCAGATATTAGACAAATTATTCTATTTCCCTTTTTGTCCCTTCTTCATGAGATACCTTCATCTTTTCACTAGGTTTCTTTCACATTATTTTCCTCATCTATACTCTTACTTTCTACTTATTCTTAAATTTTAAAGGAAATTTTCAAGAATTTCTGCTGCCTCTTCCTTCACTCAATTATATTTTTTTTCAATTATTTTTTCCTTTTTTTTTTTTACTGAGAGGGGTATGATGAGGAAATTTTTTCCCTAAATGTACTAATAGATTGCTTCTCACTCCCATGATGCTAGAAGGGCAGGTTGAGGAAAAATAAAGGATAAAGAACACAACTGAATAAACCAAAAGTCTGCTTTGCATTCATGAACTGCTTATAAGAATAAAATCTTGCCACTGATTTTCTAGTTACAATCAAGATGCATATCTCAAGTGCAACTAGTAAAAAATTCTGTGACTACAGCAATAAACCTGCAAGAACAATACAAATCAGGCAGCAAGGCAAAATTACTCTGTCAGACAAAGTGATCCAGTGAAACTGGAATGAGAAAGAAGCTTTTAAAAGCAAATTTTCCTCTTTGACATTAAATAAAAAACCAACAGCTTGATTGCAGAGAGATATTTACCCATGATAGTTCATACTTTTCAGAGACAATTTTAGATTGCTGAAAGGTCAAGGCAAACAACAGCCCAGAGTCAAAGAACTCAATGGACAAAATCAAGCTGTCAGAAAAGACCCAGCAATTAAATTAAGGTCACCTATGCCACCTTGATTCAGGCTCGCACTATATTATCTGCAATAGCATGCATGTTATTACATGTTTATTTTTCTTTTTGCTACATTCATTGAATAATTGCAGTACCCAGTGTTTATGGTGTTTATTTAATAGAAAGCAAGACAGTAATTTTTCAAAGCCTCCAGCTGCAAATGAAACTTAAGGCACTGTGATGACAATCGCCTCCATAACAAGAGCAAGCCCATGGGACCAGGTCTTGTGATCATGCAAATAAAGGTAATACTGTCACACAAGAGGCAAGCCTCTGCCTGGTATTTCTTAATTTTGACTACTTGGAAACTTTATAGCTCTTTAATGTGTTCCCCTCTGTATAAATTTTCTGAACTGTTAACTGAGGTAAAATAAAGTAAAATAGAAATTGTTTTATCATAGTGATAATATGTACAGGTTTTCAGCAGAAGGCTGATGTCGCTTGGTGTCTGTCTACTTCAAATGTAATTTCTGAAGAGGAGCACATGATTGTGGTCACAGAGCCTTTTTCAGTCTTTTCCAACTACTTTCCATCTTTGATTTTTTCCATACCAGGATTTTCCCCATGTAAAGTAACTACTTGTTTTTATTCTTTTCCATTCTTCTTGACTGCATAATGATGATTTCCCTCTTTCAGCATCTCCCTCACAGTTTGTCCATCTTGTCTCAATACTTTACTAATAACCTTATTTGTCCCTGGTGATCCTAGCTGCCAAGCTTGGGTTCCTCCCTGCCCTGAGTTGTGCTGAGCTCTGTATCACAGCCTCCTCCTTTGCATCCAGCTGATGGGATTTTCCACCTCTGTATTTGAGTCAGAGAGATTTTTGTAAAATGATCCTACGTTTCAGAGAAGAGGTCTAATTCAGAAGCTCTCTCTCTTCATGAACTCTACAAAATTTTAACACTAAATGGCTCTGTATCTTTTAAGCCTAATTTTAGGTGGTAAACACATCATCTGTAGTGCCTGGGCAGTGACAGCAGTGATGGTAGTCCCCTCCTTTATCCTGTTATAAAATCTTTTTTACTGATTAAATCTAAGTAATCTACCTAGTGGTTGTCTAAGGCAGTTCTTCAAAAATTAAAAAGGCTGGATTTCAAAGGAAACAGCAAAAGATGAGGGAAACTTAGCACTCCATTTTCATGATCAAATGTTCAAAAAGAAGGAATCTCCTGAATATTGTTATTGTACCTAAACAGTCAACCATACATAGGGATTGAGTTGCCTGTAAGAAACAGATTTTACAGCAACTTAAGGATACACTTATTATTCCTTTCACACCCTAGTACTAGTGAATGTGTTGCTTTTAAACGGCCTCAGTTATCAGAAAAATAAATATCCCTAAAATTTTCTTCTACATAACAGAAATTAATGGCAAATCTATCCTAAATATGTATCTTAATGCGATCTCTCACAAAATCTTGTACAATTAGAGTATATTAATATATCACTAATTCCATAAAGACCTCCATTGTGTGGAACTATCATTTTTCTATTTATTCAAAGCAAAGCAACAATTAAATTATTGTGTTAATTATAACATCGGTTATGTGCTGGTGGCTTCCATTGTACACAGCTAATGCTTGAGTGATGGCTTTTCTGTAATTCATGATTGACATTGATCTGATAAGGAGATGTAAGTAAAATTTTCTATTTAGACTAAAAATATTTAAGATAAGGAAGGCTCTAATGATCAGATTTTCCAAGCATTTTCATGAAATCAGTCTCTCTTCAATATTTAATGTGTGTGAGGTTTTTTATGTAGAACATTATTTGATTACCAAAGGTATAGTTTCATTTGGATGTATTTACTTATTTATGTTAATTTCTGCATTTTTTCCCAATGATTCAAGTAAGACTGATAATGTATCACCCACAGGGATAAAAGTTTATTTGAATGAGTCATTTACAATCTGAATCTGAAAGAAGGCCCTCAAGTGGAAATTATCTTAGTTTACATTGTTCATTGTTAGGATCAATCTGAACTTCCATAATTTAGAAAATTTTCAAACACTATAACATAACTGAGCAATGGGATTTAATACTCAGATTATCTAGTTTCTGGAAACCACACACTAAACCCCGTGATCCAGTATAAAAACTGGTAAGAGGAAAGGAGGCATAAATGTCACTCGTATTTGATGTATTGGAGCTAGTTTGCATCTCCACTCTTAGCCGCATCAGCCTCATTCAGGGGGTTACTGCCATTAATTAAAAAAAAAAAACCACACAAAAAAAAGAACAAAAAAACCACCACCAAAAAGCCAACCTGGAAATGTTAGAATGAGATAGAAGAACAAAAAGTTACCAAGTCCATCTCTCTTTACTGAAGCAGCCTAGACCATCCTTAATAGATGCTTTCCTACTCTCTCTCTAGAAAAGCCTCCAAAAGTAGAAATACTATTTTTACACTACGCAGCTTGTTCCTGTTACTAGTTATCAAAGTTTTTTAATTATCTTTTCCCATTTAACTTAAGCCTCTCATATTGCAAATTCAGCCAACCTCGTTGTCCTCATCCTCTGGTGGACATGAAAGACAGGTGAAAACCACTATGCAACAGCCTGTATATAATGGAGGATTTATCTTTTAACAGTCTTATTTTTCTAAACTCAGTAAACTCAGTGCTTTTAAATTGTCCTCAGAGATCACACTGTCAAAATCCTTTGACATTTCTAGCACTACTCTGAACTCATTCTAACTTGCCCACTTCATTCATAGAGAGCAATTCCTAAAATTAGACACATCATTTTTGCTGAGGCCTCACTGGAGCTGGAAAAAAAGGCAGAACAATTACTATCTGTTTTATGTACAAGACAGCAGTTAATACCCCCTAGAATGAAATTTGATTTTTTTTAACCACATCAAACTGTTGATTTACATTTATTATGTTGCTGTATACAATCTCTCCAAAATCCTTTTCTGCAATTCTACTGCCTAAGGAGTAATTCCTCATTTTGTATTTGTTGATTTTTTGCTTGTTTTTGTTTTTTGTGTTCTTTTTTCTCCTAGTGTCTTAATATGCATTTTTCGTTAATGGATTTCATCTTACTGTATTCAGCTAATTTCTCCAATTTATCATATTAATTAACATCTCACTTTTTTTTGTATTGAGATATTTTGCTGTTCCAAAATTTAATTAATTCTTTAATTAAAAGTTATAGCTTTCTACTCTGATAGTTATCCTTCTTTCATTCTATCTTCCCGTTGTTCCTACCTAAAAACACTCCGAATTTGCTAAGTGTCCCTCGCTGAAATATACTTCTGTCTGTCTTTATCATCCTCTTCCATACATGCATCCTCTTCCTAGAATCCCAAATACATAATAATAATTTTCATGTATCATAATAATCAATATGTCTCCTGTCTTGGGATTTTCAAGTCGTATTATCTGGCTATTTAGAATCACACCTAAAACTGCTACTACCAACTATTTATTCAAATAAAAATATTGTGTCCATCTGACTACCTGTTATTCCTTATGTGAAAAGCAAAATTATTCTTTCAAAGATACAAACTTAATTAAAGCCAACTCCCACAACCCTGCTATTTTGATGCATTACATAGCTACACAAAAATAGCCTCATCCACACCTACTCCTTCTGTTTGGCAGTTTATAGTAAATCCTTACCATTAAATTAACCTTATTCTTTTTCCCTTTCATCTTCACCCAAGTATCCAACCACACTGCCTCCTCCCCAACTTCAGAGCAGGTATGTGTACATTCCTGCTCCACAGAACAACAGTTCCCTGTATTTTTCCTTCAGCATGGGCAGGGTTTCACCCTGTATTTAAACCGAGCATTGAGTTACATGAGCATTGTAACTATTTCGCATAAACGTTGACTTATATCCTGAAGCCTCAAAACTTGCCTGGGTACTTTTCATGGAAAACAAAGAGTGACCTATTGTAGTGACCTGTATGTGTGCCAGCCCAAGAACAATGCAGGCTAGAAGTGCATGTGAGGAGAAGCTGGCTGAGTATGGATCAAAATAGATGAACATAAAAAAAAAGGCAGTATTTTATTAACACAACAAAAGGCCACACTGCATAGCCAAGAGAGTAAACAAGAAAAATCTGTAACAGCCCTATAATTATCATGTAAATTGAGATTAATAATAGTAGAAATACTCATCTCATGCTCTTCTAATCAACAAATAGTAGATTATAGTGTAATTAGTAGGGAATTTATATATGATTATTAGACTCTAGATTACATGGTGACTAATTATAGTAGCAACATGCTAAGGACCATGGAATCATCTGGCAAAAAGTACATAAATTAAAGGTCTAGCATGTCCTAGAATTGCATACATGATCAAACATGGATATAAATATAACAAATATTTTTCATTATTTATCCCTCTCTAAAATAATGGAAAAAAAGATCTCTGAGTAATATTTTTTAAAAAAATGAGTAGCTTATCAGTGCAAGATTTAGTAGAAAATGCTATTCATGATTTATTGAATGACCAGGATGATAAAAATATCTGTATTATTTTATCTAATTTGAGAAAAGAACAATTCCGATAAAATTTGAAAGCCTAAGCAGTATTATAGACACATGGTATTTTTGTTCTATCACTCTTCATTAATTCCAGTGAGTAAGGTATAGGACAATCTCTGTCCTTTCAAATGAGGACAAATCCTTAAAACTTAAAACCAAAGTGAATCCTTCCTGAAACTGTAAAAATAAAATGTATGAGATTTTCTAATTCAACCAAATATAAATCTGGCTTCCAGTGTCCACATAGGGAGAGAGAGCAATAGTACGATTTTCTGATTTGGTAGGGTATGCAGCAACTGTCTTGCATGAAATTAACAGACCCTGAGGATTAACAAAACTCAGACCTTAATTTAGGAGCCAAAAATGAACTCTCAGCCTTAAGAATAGACAGCATTAAAAACAATCCTCAGAAAAAATTAACATAAAGCACTATTTTAGCATAATTTTGTTAAAACAATAATAACTTATTTCCTGGGAAAACCAGAAGAGTAGACAAGTTCTGGGCAACAGAGGAGAACATTTGTACAGCCACTGTCATGCCCACTCCATTCATCCCTGTCTGCTTTCTACTGCAATCCAAAACAGTAACAATGGCCTTAAAAATCAATCGAGACTCTGTAATAAGCATGAAAAAAGAGCAAAAAAGGTAATGTAACAGAACATACAGTCAGCAGAACGTATTTAGAAGAATGTAAAACTAACTGCTAGTTAAAAGAATAAAGTTTGGGGGAAAGAATATCTAATTAGAAATAATAGAGAAAGAGTGTGGAACATATTCTTGCAGCTGCCTAAGCCTGCTTCACTTTTAAGTTCTAGTTATAAATGCTAAGAAAGATCAAAAGAACTTGTTCTCAAGTGAGCAATTTGATGTAGCATGCTTCATTCTCACATTAATAAGGACCTAGGAATCTGCTAGGCAGCATTAAACTGCCCAGTGCTACTTACAGCCCTATGGAAAATGTGTCAGAAAATCTTGCACAAGAGGTGAATTCTGCTTGTCAATTAGCAGTTCTCACAAACTGTGAAGAACACTTATTGAATTAAGACATACATCATTTATCTGTGAATTTTCCATTACCCAAGGCAAGAATTATTTCTGAAACTCTAAAACTGTCTGATTTCTTTTGAGAGTAAACCTGGGAGGAGACTTGGCATGAACATTTTTTCCCCCCGCAGTGCAGAAGACTGGTTTGGTTGCCCCGCTGGCATCATCCAGCCTCCTTAAGTTGTTACAGAAATGTTGTGGTCATAAGAATCACACAGAGAAGAAGAAATAATTATTGAGTAGCCCATTTTCTAGAGCTAGAGATGTAGGGATCAAAACTCAGGCCTGCTCTCAACATGGAAATAAGATTAGGAATCCTGAAACTATTTATCTTCATTTTTTTACACCTTCTCTGCAGGGCTTTTCTCCAGGGTCTTTTGCCAGACAAAGCTTAGCAGTGAGGTGACTCCAGGATTGCTGTGAAGAGCACAGTGAGGCCAGAGATGGAAATGGATACCCTGGGTTGCAAGATCCAGTTAAAGCAGCAGGTTTTATAATAACTTGCATAGCTTATATCATACTCTGTCACCACTGATGTTTTCTTAAAAACGTTCCCACACTAAGGTCACAACTACAGGGCCCAATAGCATTAATATATTTACCAGGTACAACACAGAAGCAGCACTGCTGCACCAGCAATCATTGCACCACAGTTAAAAAGCCCTGACAGCTGAGTACTTGCATGTCTTCACTGCTTGCAAAACTCCGATTAAGGATAACTATGGACTCTATTTCACCCTTCATAGTGAAAACAAATTCTAACTTTTTCCTTATTTGCTATCCTTTTTAGGGAAATCCAGCTGCTGTGTTTACTTTATGCTCATTTATCATCAATCATAGCAATAATTAATCAACACATAAATCACTCAAAGAGAATTTTGGCCAAACATATTTTGAAAAAAATAAGGGTTCAATTGATAAAATAAATATATGTGAAATTAATGAGAAGGACAGAGAAGGGCCATGGCATAGAAAATCTGTTAAATATTTATATTCCTGAAAAATAAGTAAAATATTGAATCATTAGCATTACATCAATACATTTTAAATAGACATATTCATGACATAAACAGATACAAATGCTGCTACAAAAGGTGAAATAAATCTAAAACAGCAGAAGGAAAGACAGTTGTGAATGAGAATGAGTGAAATATGACAGAAATATTTAAGCTTTACAGAACTGAAAATCAGATAGAATGCAGGATAAGTAAGTTTGTAGACTACAAAACAACAAAAAGTGAGAGCTCCAGAACAAACTGTTTACATTCCAGAAGGAGAAAAGAGATGAAAGATATGGAGAAATATGGAGAAATGTTAAACATGTCGTGAGGAAGAACAAAACATAACACAGTTAAGTTCAGATGTATTATATGGTAGCATAGGGTTTAGTCCTCAATCCAACAGCCATGGCAGATTTCACGTATATTATATTATATTCTGTTAAAAATGGTGAGATGCAATTAGAGAAGAAAAAAGATTCCTAAAGGCAGAGATGTGAAATAATGGGAAAAGGAATGAAAAATGTCAAAAAACCCAGAAAAGATAATAGCACCTTAATAATAATTGTTGAGAAATTTATATGGTGATCTGTTCAATATTTGTGACAAAGTATTTCAAAGGAAGTTAATAAACAACTATGAATAATAAAAAGAAGTCAAGATTGGCAAGATCTTGGGTTGAATTAGGCTCTAATGAGATACTACAACAAAATAAATAGACATTAAAATATCAGATTTCTTTTTCAACTGCATGAAGATTTGGTTCTTCTCAAATACTTGTGACACTAAGGCTAAAATAAGAATTAAAAAAAAAACAACAGCAAAAGACATGTCTATCTTATAAAAGGTAGTTAATGTGCTATAGGAGTGCAAAAGAAATACAAATACAAAAGAAATCACTTGGATTAAACCCACGGAGTTTATTGTCAAGGACTACAGTTTACAATTCCACTATGAATGCAGTCTTTAGAGTGTTAGAAATCACTAAAGACAGATTTCACTATCTTTGTGTCTTTTCTGACTACTCATTAATTTTGATGAAGCAGGTTATTTCTTAGGTACAAAACCCAATTTCATAATTAACTGAAGCTAAGAAAATGTTCTGTTTTTAAGAATAGTTGTCTTATAAAGCACCTTTAGATTATATCTAGATTTAGGAGGAAATAGAAGTGTTCTGACTCCACTATATTCTGTAGCGAGTCAATGGCAAGACATAGTTTGACAAAAACATGTCAGTGAGGTCATTATTTCATGTGGGCTTATGTACCTCCTCTTTTCCTGATCATCTCTTCCATTTTTCTGGGAGAGCTATTTTTGCAACTGTGTAGTGACCCAAACCAAGGAACTGGTGAGGCTGGAGAAAGCCCTTTCTTTCTATGACATCATCTTTGCCAGGACTGTTCACTGGGTGGTTGCACAACTGAGGGGACAAGGGCAAGGAAATGAGGGAAAAAGAAGCAATCATCTGAGGACTGCTGACTTGGCCAGAATCTCATTTTACCCCAATGGCTGAGGTGATAAGGAACTTGCATTTGCATCTTGATTTTGTATACTGCCACTCTGCATATCAAAGGTAAATTCTCACCTTTGCCCACACCACACTTGCCCTTGCCCTCTCTCACCCACACTCACTCATGGATGTTTACTAGTTCCTCACTCAGAGCACTGGGCTCTGCAACTCTGGTTTCAGTATTACGTTAGTATAGTTAGCAATGCTCATTATTTCTTCTTTTTATGCAACAGAAATGGTCAAGTCTTTCAGTGAGAAACAAAGAGAATTTTGCTGAGAGAAAATAAAAGCCAGGTAGTTCCCCTGCACTCATGGAAAAGAAATTTTTTTCAGAAAACTGTTTGCTATATTGAATAAATGTGCCTGTTTTCAAAATTCAAACAGTGGAACACTTCAATTTTCTATGAGATTTCTAAAAGAGAAGCAAAGATACAGTGTGGCATTTTACATTGTAATTATATGTTTTTGAGAAAGTGCAAAGCATAACTCAAAGAGACGCTGAAGTAATTAACAAATGTGTCTTCTGAAGAAAAATATTAGACCCTTAAGCAATGTTTGGTTTAAATTTGAAAGATTTTGTTTCAAACTAAAACATGGCAATATAAATCGTGATTCTAATCTAGTTTTAAAGTTCCCTGAGTTGAGTAAATGAACCACTTAGGAAATGTTTGATTTTCACTAGCATACACTTAGATAAACTGAAATAAGTGGTATACTACTTTATGTTCATGTTTACATTTTACAAAAGCAAAATCTAAAGAATAAAATTGTAAGTTAATAATTTGAGTTGGTTTTTGGAGCCACATATAAAGCAAACAGAAATCACCAGAAATCTTTCCGTGGCATATAGCAAGAGGGCTTGAAGGGCTTCAGAGGTCATACAGTTTTCCCCATCTTAAAATAATCCCCTCCTTAGACTTTACCAGACTTCACCACAGATTAGGTATTCTCATGGCCTTGACTGATTGTCACAGCTTCAGCAGAAACACTTCTCAGAACTGAGGCAGATCTTCATCTCATGCAAAGAATAATCTTTTCAGGATATTCTTATCATTGCTGTTTTAGTTTGAAATGCCTAATGAATAATCACTTCTAGTGACAACTTACATTATTTCTGTAATAAGGGGGAACCCAGGCCTTTACATTGTATTAACATGTGTGAACTAAAAGAAATAATTTTAATTAGTTGGAAGGCCTTAGCACAGACATGTGCATGTTTACATGTGTCAATGATGTATCACTTGCTAGTCTTTTATTTCTGCACTGCACTTTAAGGTTCATTTGGCAAGAAATTAATTCATATTTTCAGCAAATATATAAACCCACATATTTCATATTTCCTTTGCATTCATAGTTTCACTTTCAACACTTTTACTGCTTTGTGAAATTAAAATTTAGCACATCTCCAGAAAAGAATAAACCGGGGTGCTAAAGAAATACTGGTTTTAGTTTGCAGCAAGCCTGTGTCAAAAGATCACCTTTTCCCTCTCTCAAATCATTACCCGCTGTCAGAAATCATCAGTGTGGTACTTTATTTCTATGAGGTATTCCTTGCTCAGTGCTTATTTCATGCTTTTTGCATTAGCAAAAAACAATTTCACACCCAGTGAAATTAGTGTTACATGTAATAAGAATATGCAGTTTGAAGCTTCACTCTGCTGAATTGGCCTGATTTGCTACAATAGGTTCCTAGAGAGCCATGCCTATATTTTATATGGTTCAGTGAGATCAAAGGGTATTTTTTGTTTTCTTACTTCATTCTACTTTCAACAAACTGAAGAAAATGTATAAATTAGAAGAGTTTCAATCTAGTAAAGCACTTTCTGCTAAGTATGTGCTTAATTTTTTGTTAGTCAACAAAGCACACATTTCTTTTGTTCCTACTAACTTCAAATCATAAACAAGCTTAAACTGAAACACACATATAATTGCTTTCATAAAACAAGACCAAACTAAGAAATACATTCTAGATGACTTATCCAATAAAAGCTTTAAGCTGCCATCTGTTTCTATTAAAATTCATTAAAGATTTTATTCTTATCAAAATCCTTGAATATGGCTAGGGAGAATAAATTGTCAAACTTTGATATCTTATCTAAAGTTAAAACCTTTCTGTCAAAAAAACTTTTAACAAATATCAAAGTTGTCATGTTATGTTCAGCAAATAACTACTGATTTTTAAGAATTTAAAATAATCTATGATGTAGTGAGATTAAGATATGCACTATTTGTAATATTGCCAAATAAATACTATTAATGTTTTTGGAATCAGCTAGTGAAAACCACTTCTCACTGAATCTCAGAAATAATATCACCAAGTATTCTCACGTTTCTTCTCAAATGCACAAGTCATCTTTGGGCCTTTTGTTTTCCATCAAATAGTAAAAATGAATTTTAGTAGAACAGCACACTACACTTTTAAAGATCTATTTATAGTGAATGGAAAATCTACCAATGGTTATGTAAAAGTTACTCCATCCCAAATAACAGAGTAGAAGAGTACTGAATCAAACTGTAGGAATGTTTGATGTCTCCACCTTCCAATTTAGGCTTGATACTCTACTATCTGTAACACCATCACAACACGATTTTCACATTTTCATCTTTTAAATTCCTAACTTCTGAACACCTCATGCATGTCCCTTCATTAAGATCTTCACACTTCCTATGTGAAATCCACTTTGGGAATAGGTTAGCACAGTCAGATATTACCACTGACAGAACAATTGGGTAGTCAGCTGTCCAGCCTAAAGGGCATATGCTCATTCAGAAACACCTCACCAGGTGCTCCCCTAGTCACCTGTACCCTAAAACTTGTACCTCTGCATTTTTAGGGAAGCACTTCTGTCTCTTCACCACTATTTCTTTGTGAAATCCCTGTATCCCCTTACCTACATTTCTTTCTGAATTACAGTAATTTTCTTCTTTTCAATATTCCCCAAGTTCCAGCTGCTCAAATGCAGATACTAAAAACAATCAATGAACCCAGCTAAATCATTGCTAAGGAACTTCATCTTTCTCCCATTAATTTTAGAATCAGATGCATGTAGTCATGTGCTAACACATGTGCATTTATTGCCCATTTCACCTATGGGCTTTGAAATGCACAGAGCTGGCCACAAAAGTCATGTAATGAACCATGGGATGTTCAAATCCAATTTCTCTCTTCAGCAGTTTCTATAGACTGGGCTTCTCAGGCCCCAGTGAAATGTAAATCTGCTGTTACCCACACTAGACATTCAGAAGGAAGCTGTAAAAGGAAACCCTACCAACACTCTCCTTCAAAAGGCTTTCTCCAGGGCTCAGACATCCTCAGCAGACTTCCTCCTTAGCTGTGCCACCTGGAAGTGCTGTCCTGACTCCTACTACCCTGCCCACCCTACATGGCGCTGGCTTTTCCAACACAAAATGCTCCTTCTCCTTGACCTATACGTTTGCTATTACTTATTATTTACATTTTTAATTTTTCACATACTTTCCTATAATTCCTCTTTTTCCTATAATTCCTCTTTTGGGCATCTTTTTTAATGGAGAATGTGAAAAAAGTGAAGCCATCTGGCAGAGTTTTCTATTCATTTTTGAGTAGTAACCTTCGCAGCTGTATAAGCGTCATCTGGAGATACGAACCTTGTTCTAAGCAAGGAGACTGTTTGGCTGTCTGATGAAAGGGTGTGTAAAAACAGAAGCAGATAAGAAACCCACAGTACATAAACATGAGGAGAACAGCTTCTTATAACATGAAAGCAGCACCACTGATAAAGTGGTTAAGGCAGTAAAGCATCTGAAGAATAACAGGCACAAAGAAGGAGTAACCAAACACAGATCAAACCCTTATCCTCGTGTCACAGAACCTATAAAGCAGTTAAACACAGCACAAGTTAAAAACAGAGTTAATTTTTTTAATAAAAAATATATAGTCAGAGTTTTCTTAGTAAAATAAATTGCATGTGTCTGTGTGGCTTTTGTGACACATATATAGGAAAGAGAATGAAAACAGAACAGTTCAAAATGCAAATAATTTGATTAAATAATAAAAAAATTCATTCTGAAATAAGTGCAGAAAGAGCATTATTATGGTTTTCGTCCACTCCTGTGATTTTCCCCTTCTATTTCTAGTTAATAAATTGCAGACATGTACAGGCACATCTGAGAGCAGTATCTCAGTATTTCAGTATCAGATCAGAAGGAACATGGGTTCTATGGAATTGCTGTGTTTGCTTCTCAAGTATGGCTAGACAGAGAGAAGCAGGATATTCAACAGAGGCTGTGGACCCAAGTGTTTGCTTTGTGAAGCCCATCTGGAGCAGCCGAGGACTGTAAAGAGACAAGCCATTACTGAAAACAAAACCTCACAATTCATTCCCTGGTCCAAACTTATAAGAGAGAATGAGACATCTAACGACTCTCTTGCTCTGTGCTGTGCTTGGTTAGCAGTCAGCTCCACGCCCCAATGGGGAGCCCAGTGAAACCAACAGCAAAACTTCTCGTTTTCAACATGAGCAGGATTGCCTCTGACATTTATAAAGGACAGCAGCAGCTACAAAAGGTTACCTGTAGTTCCAGTACAATCTCCTAACCATTTTTCTACCTGCAGTTTCCTTTCTCTGCAAATATTACAAAACTGGAAAAAAAGCTGCACAACCAGTGAGAGCCTTCTGCACAAGAGGAATATCCACATGCATGCAAAAACACATTCACAACATTTCAGACAAACTTCAAGTATTACAAGAATTGCCTATATTAATGTCAAGGAAAATACTTCACATATTGAAATGGTAATGTTTAAAATTAGATTCCAAGTTACAATAATCATAGTGATTGTTAATACAAATGAAAATTGTCATACTCTTTCATATATACATATAAACATCATAGGAAATGCAAATAAACACAAAATACTTCTTGAGAAATTTACTAAATGGAGGGAAACATCAACAAAGATCCTTCTCCTCTAATCTGACTCTCCAAAATTATTTATTATTTTACAAAATAAAACATATTTTTTATATATTAACTACTAATTTTGGACATCAGAAAGGGCAAGATTCATGTTAATTTTCACTAGGTTTGAATCAGTGTCTAAGCAACCATTTTTTCAATACTTGGAGTATGCCATTACTAACTAATCACAGAAAACAAACCAACCAATCCAAAGTGTATGTAGATTATACCTAATACGAAGTCTCTGTCATCACAGAAATATCTCTATGCCTGTGGGAAGTAGATGAGTGAATGATGAAGAGTAATCATGGCAAAAGACAGATAAACACGTCGAGAAATTTTACAAAACACTGGGTATAACTTTGATAAAGTGAATTTGTTAATGATGAGAATAACCTCTCTACCTCATGATGGATAAGATCTGATCCCTATATATACTAAGCTCAAAGGTGACAAAGAATGCTTGCAATTATTTTTAGATGACTTAAAGCACCTCTTCTTCCTAAATGAATTTTTCCTCTGATTCAAGCCATTGTCTTCTTCATTTTCCTCAGACTTGCAGGGAACTGCGTTGACAGCGCATCAGTTGAATGCAGTAACCTATCCCCTAAAATGCTATTAGCTTGAATTTGAATGGTCAGATTTTAAATTTAATTAGGTAATCCTAATTTCATCTGCATAGAATTTGTAAAATTACATCAGTGTCTGAAACCTGGATAGAAGAATGACTGTGTACCAAACTTGGCTTTCTACAGGTTTTCATCCTTAACAGAACTACAAATGAGTGATCCTCTCCAGCTAGAGAAATGATCCATTGCCTTCCAACACACACAAAGTTGACTCAAAGGCCAGAGATCAGCTGCTAAGTATAGTAGGGGAGTTATGTAATCAGTTATTTTGCAAGATCAATGAACGATTGGACTGCTCGTACATTGCCAGACTCAGCCACATTCATATTCTGTATTGCCCAACATTCACTGCATTCTGTATTTAGGTGGACTACTTCACAGATTTTATACATCTAAGTAATATACAATGAAAAAAAATAAAATGTACTGTAAAGTAGAAAAAAATGTGATAGCAATAAATGAATTCACATGTAAAAGCCCTCGATAATAAACTATCCTTCTTCTCCTTCAGGAGCTATTTTGACCAGCTATTTAGTATATATGCTTGGGTATAACCTATATATGCTCATATATTAACTTAGCTCTTCTTTAAAGCCACAATGCAACTTTTTTTTTTCTGAAGTTCATAATTAAATGAGCAAGATGCCTAAGAAAAATGTATTTTCATTTTATATTTGAAATTTGATTCCTTCTCAGTTTCACTGCTGTCATGCTCTTGGTTTATGCTCCCATTCATAAAAGCACGTAAGCGCATGCATGACTTTAGGTATTCATGCAAACTCATGTAACTGAAGTTATTGAAACATTGCACCTTGTGACTAATTTCATTTGCTTTAACAGAACGTAGGCACTTGCTTAAAACTAACAGAAATAAAGTACGTGTTTAAATACTTTGCTAATGAGTCTGACACGACTCTCATGTACTAAACAGTTCGTGAACTGAACTGTAAACAGAAGAATGAATCACTTTATATTTGTTCAGCAAAACATATATTTGTTTAGCAGAAAAAGACTTTGGATATCATACATAAATTTCATTTCATACGTAAAAGTACAAAAATGAATTCTAAGAAATCTAAAATCTATTTCTTCACCTTCAGTAGTAATCAGATTGTAAGAATATCAGCAGAAGTATTTTGAAGCCTTTTCTATCTGCTTTAGCTCATGTTTCTATAAGAATTTTATTTTAACCTAAGAGATAAAAGTATAAATTAGGCCAGCTTGAAGCGCTAAAGTTGTAACTGTGACATTGCAGAATTAAGGAATTTATAATATTTTAATTACATTAAGAGAAGATTAAGAATATATTACTTCACAGCAGAAGATATCAGCTACGGATAACAAAGGCATAATTAATGTTGCTGGATTCAACTGATAATGTACTTTCTTTTCCCAGTCCCATCCCAATTTTAAAGATGTACCTATCATGCATGCAAGCATTTTGCTTTCAATAAAAAACCCCAAGATTTGCTTACAATTAGCCATGAATATAAACATTTATAAAACATCTTTGTATACTATCTGTAAAACTTTGGAGGCTGTGATGTCGTCTTTGTTTTAGAGATAACTGCAAAGATTTGTAGAGATTTGCTTAAACTTGGAGTAAAAAAGGGTCAGATTTTGCTTAGCTGATTTTAAGTTCTACAGAGGTAAGAAAGAGACTCTCAGCCTCTTGCCTGGAGCCAACCTGAGTTAAATTTAACTGCATATTTCCTGATAGAGCTAGGGAAAGAAAAGAATACAGAATACTAGAAATCCTGAAAATCTAAAAAACATGCCCATCTCATTCCTCTGGTTTTATGGCCAGCCTCAACGCCACTGTGAAGTGATTTATTCATCCAGAACACAGAATCATTTAGGCTGGAAAAAAACTTCTGAATGAAGGTCTCATTAAAAACCGTTAATGGGAAACACCAACCTCAGCTGCAACCATGAAGTATTCAAAGTGCTGATTTTTTTTTTTCCAAGGGACAAAGAGACGGGCACCAAAGGCATAAGCAAAAGCAAGTGGTGTATAAAACTGAACCAGCTTGATGAAAATGCAGTCTAGCTCAGAATTCCCCACAGCTAAGTGATTAGGGCACTAAATGCCCTGAAACCTTGTACATGGCAAGGGTTTGGGGAAGTGATTTGGCTAGAAACCCTAATAATTTTATCTAATAAATAAATCCCTGAACTAATTCTTGAACTGGCTCACCAGGAAGCTACCTGAATGTCAAATGCAAAAGCAAGGGCGTGGGTGGGACTGCTGATGGGAGAGAGAGAGGAGGACAACAGAATTGTGGCAGCCTGGATTTGGATCAGGTTCAAATAAACCACACCTTTCTAAGACCAAAGCCCACATAAACTGGGACATGTGGAAAACTGGACTCTGAATCAATGAAGTTACAATAGGCTCTTAAGGCTGGCATCATCCTCACTTAGATGCCTTTGACTAAAGGAAGATTTTAGCTGTTTCTTTTTTCTTGGCAAATCTTGAATATGGAGACACCAACATGAAACCAAATAGAATTTCAAAAATGTTGAATTAAAATATTTATTGTGTTTATGCATTAGATGAGTGTCTTAAAAGAGACATATGCAATTTCACTTTAAAAGCCTTTTAAATATTCTAAATACAGGGGGGGAAATTTTGTCACAGAAATTTTACATTTATCTGACTGAGAACTTGTTGAGACAGCTTAGTTCTATGAAGTTGGTAACAACAGATGGGGTTTATTATTCTGTTTGACTACACTGAATTGTATAAAGTTCACATAAGGTGTGTCTTGCTACCAAAATAAAATTGATAAAGCTCAAACCAATTTAATAATTTGTGGAATTCATTATTTTACACTGCTCTTTGCAGAAGCTTGGTAAAATTTGTAAAAGCACACTATAGTTGCATACCATAAATTGTATGTAATATGGCGCATAGTATTATTTAATTTATACAACTTTTGCAGCATTCTACAGAGCAACATAGCAAACACCTCATTTTCTGGGCACAGTAAAAATGGAGCATTTGTGAAGTAGGAATGCACAGTATGGGGGAATATGTCCTACAATTGCCTTCAGTAATTTAAAGAAGGGAGACTAGAATGAGAACTCCTTCCATACAATCAAGATCAAAAATTCTGGATATCCCATTGGCTAGGTGACTGCTCTAACCTGCATGCTATCTTGAGTATTCAAAATGACATCTGTAACTAGTACTTTGGGGAAAACTAGTAGTAGATTTATAACTAGTAGTCTGGGGAAAAGAATGAACAAAAATATGTCCCAGTGCATCGTTACTTTATTCTATCTTTGAAATGAAGAAAATATCACTATCTGTCTTCAAAGAGCTTGTCTAGCACAGTGGTGTTTCAGGGTCTCCTATTGGATAATACATCATTCCTCTAACATATTTTTTTCTGAAAAGTTGTCCACAACTTACTTTTGTGAGGGGAGCAGTTTTGCATATATGTAAGATATACTTTCAGAATGCTTAACAGAACAAGTTCCTCAGCAAAAGTAGGCAAAGCAACATCTTATTTCCAGATCTCAATCTAGTTTTGGCAGAAGCTAGACACAAACTTGCTCAGACTGGGCAGAAGTCTAGACACCCTAGTAACAGCATTTCAATGTCTGAACTGGCTATGTTGATGCGTTTCCGAAGCGAGGCATCAACTCAGCAAGACTCAACAGAATCACAGTTTTGGATGTAGGCGACTACGTTATATTGTTGGCGTTTAAATTCTCATTTGGATTCAGCCACTATACTCATCGTAATTTAAATGCTTTTAAAAAAATGTTAGACATACTCATACTCAAACAGAAGTGTGATAGTTACTATATAAATGTGTAGATACATTCACATGATGTATGATTGTTCATTATACAAATGGTTTTATTTCCATAATATGAAGGAACTGCTTCAGATGGGTGGAACAATTTCCCCCTTCCTTTGTCACAGGTTGGGATTTCTTGCACAAAAGGGTGCTGGTTTACTTCACAGGGCTTGCCTGATCATGAGCTTCTTTAGCAAAACAAAACAAATGAAAAACACATACCAGTAGTAATTATCTTTACTAGTTATTCTTCCTCCTCATTGCAGTCCCACGTTTATAGGCACTGTAAGTAATGTGACTAAAGGAGACGATACAGACTTATTTATTAGTAATAACCACCATTGAAGGACTTCTCTATTTCCCCCCTACAGGTCTGAACAGGTTCTGTAGCAAACTCATTGTAATAGTTTTACTATTACAGTGATGGTAAAGATAGGCTTTAACAAGATTTGTAAGGAAAATCACATATTTGCAGGTCAGAAAGAAGCAGGCCTTCAGGTAGACAAACGGAAACCTGCTCAGAACACAGGAAAGACTCTTTTGTCTGCAGTCATGGAGACATTTAAATGACTGATTCCTTTCCCAGAGTTAGGTGCTTTAATCACATTCCATTTGCACAGTATGTGTACTACAGTGTCCCCTCAAAATTACAGAGAAATGATGTGTTATATCAATTCATTGAAAGGTAAAAAGTTTGTAATCCTTGCCATTAGTTTACTAAAGGTTTCCTGAGAGGAAATAAAAAAACAACAAACAAACAAAAAGGAAGGAATGAGAGGAAGGTTAGCAATTTAGGACCCAAATAATCATTGAACTATTGGTGTGGCTACACATTTGGCAAACCCACATACATGAAAGGCAGCAGGGAGTAACCAAATTGACGCTTGGGACCCCTTTGGATCCTCAAAATTCTGAGCTTGTAAAGGCATATAAGTACACTGAACACTTTTTGCAGATGAAATGGAAGAATAAACCCTCACCGAAAGTCATGACTACCCAGAAAATGATTTAAACTACTGTTCTCTGGGGTTTTGTTTCTTCTTTAGAAAGGTATTTACTGTCTTTGGAAAGGATCATCTGGAACATCTGATACTTTTGAGGGAAAATGAAAATAGAGCTAAGCTTTGTTGTAAGAACCTGTAAGGGAAAGGAATAGAAACATAAGGCAGTAACCTCTAAGATACAGGAACCTAGCTGTAGGTACCTAATGTGTGTGTGGAAAAAGTGAAAAAATGAGAACTATGAATTACTGAGAGCAAGGGAAAGGCTAAGATTATTCAAAAAGTACCTGTGACCAAAAGTTGACATTTTAAGTTAGAATAGCGGGAAAAAAATGAAAGAAAAAAGGAGCACAGGGCTGCAGACTTGCTTATGAATTGTGTCCAAATTGATCAAGAAACTATGTTTTATATCCACTGTTGCAATCCAGTGGTCATCTCTACTTCCACTTGCAATTTTTGAAGTTAGGAGTTTTGACTCTCAATCTCATTGTATGTAGAAAGAATGGTATTTTCTTTCCCTGAAGTACTGTGAATAATAATCAATATCTGCAAGATAAATTCTAAGTAGGTTATACAGAGGTGGCAAAGCACACTAATAGTATGTTGACATTCTAAATATAAACATTGCAATTATATTGCTACAACTACAACTAGCAAATGCTTTGGATGCCAAGGAAGTAAGCTAATTTTAATCTTAAAACACTGCATCAAATGGAACTTATCCTGTGCTTAGCAACCTTGCTGAATCATAGTATTTTTGAATATGTGCTGTTGCACAGGCCAACTGTTGAAGCATGGCAGTAGGAGGCTCTTTAAAAGAAAGTTTTAAGTTCCCAAATGGAAGTGATTTAATAATTAAGTAAAGCTTGTAGCATAAATGGAAATATCAGTTAAAAGTAATTTACCTTCTGTAAAGTACTTTATATTCTTTTTAACATCTGAGCAGTGAATGATTTCTTAGTTTTTATTAAAAAAAAAGTTTCAGGAAGATCAAATATCAATTTTCTTGGATAGACTGAAGTTAAGGTACTTTCTCTTGAAAATAATGATCACAATCAGCTTATACCTTTTTTTCTCAATTCGCAACTATTTGGCTAAAAAAGCCAAAGTTACATTTTTATATACACTGAGATTTCTTCAATGTATAAATGTTTATTTTTCAAATTGTTATCTTAAACAAATTTTCTGTTATTGTTAAGAGAGCTTTATTGGCTTGCTCATCTTTTGACCAAACAGGACTTAAATTTATAGCTTAACAGAACATTTACAATTTCAATTTAAGGAATCTTTAAAATACTCCATTCCAGGCCTGAATAATGGTAGTTCTTGTATACAATGTACAAAGCACAATCACAGAATGGAATTACAGGTTGGAAAGGACCACAGTGGGTCATCTGGTCCAAACTCCCTGCTTTAGCAGGGTCATCCTAATGCACATCGCACAGAATTGCAGCTAGCTGGTTCTTAAATATCTCCAGTGAGAGAGACTCCACAACCTCTCCGAGAAATGTTCCAGTGCTTGGTCATCCTCACAGTAAAGAAGCAAAATAGAAGCGTAAAACTTGCATTCCAGAGTGTTCACAAATGAAATTTGAAATTCTGTAACAAAAGTGATGTCATCCTCCTTGACTGGTGACTCTTCACAGGCTGACAGGAAACAGAGATGACCTAACGTTTTTCCGAATTACTCATAACCCTTCATGTCAACAAGCTAAAAGATAAAAATGCATGTTATATCCCCTGAGTATCATGACTACAAATGACACTGTAAGGATGTCTTAAAATTTGAGATAGATGTACATAAAGTTGTAATTCTTAGAAATAACATATATTTGTATTCAATTTTAGCATACACTCAATTATTTCCCATTATTATTGCACCTACTCCACACAGAAACTAATAGGCCTTATATTCCCATGTTGTCACATTTAATAAAAAGGAGACGCCAAAAGCCACCCGTGTGACTTGATTTACACATCAGCTATGCAGATATTCTGTTTACTGGAGCATAGGGTGGGAGCTGTGAACAGGGTAAAACTGGGCCAGAATAAGGTGTGGAAAAAATTAAGATTTCCTTCCCCATTTTGACACGTACGCTTCGTAGTGACTTGGCTCACACACCAATTTTCCCTGTCTTCCAGCATAATCGTCCACAGCTTCTTGGCCGCTGAGGAAGGAGCTATATTCGGCACTCGGCTGCTGGTGCTACATGCGGTGGGTGCCTCCTCGGCTCAGCCGAGCAGCCCCGCACACTCGCCAGCCACCCCCAGCCACGCAGATATCCCGCAGGATGGAGCAGGGGGCGGGAATGGGCTGCGGTCGGTGCAGTATCCACACCTGCGAGAAGACGGGGAGTAAAATAAGGCGTGAGAAGCCCTACTAGAAGACGTGCGGGTGAGGAACACTCGCTGACCCCCGAACAGCCGAGCTACTCAGCTCCCACGCGTGGGGAACGACCGGCCCTTCCCAAAGCTGTTACTGTGAAGCCGGGTGGGCCCGGAGGCCGCTTCGTACGGGCCGCATCGTTCATTTTTAACTTTTTGCGGGGAGCAGACGGGGCCTTCTCCCACGCCCGGCGGCAGTGAGGGAGCGCCAGGACAAGCTTCACTCCGCCCCCTTCCCCCGCAGCACCGCCGCACCGCCCCTCGGGCGGGACTCAGGGGTGTGGAAGGACGAGCGGAGGGCACCGGCGCTCCCACCCGACCCCGAGCCGCGCCCGCGGCGAGG